>JABFPK010001022.1:0-12883 GCA_022817445.1 Habroteleia sp. ZL-2020
CACCCACCCTCTTGGCCGGCAGGGTCGGAGGGGTTAAAGGGCCGGCTCCTACGGTCGACCTTGTTTGCGATTCGGCAGTCTGTTTTTGTTTTCATTCGCAAGTAACATCTAGTTGAAATTGTTTATTGATATGATCGGTATGCTATGAAAATCTAATGCAATTTATAATGATATAATACAGAAACTAATTGAATATGTTTCAAAATCAAATTTTGATTTCAAATTTCATAAAACAGACAACGTGTAAGGAAAATCAACCTTCAAATACGACTTTGTATTGTGTGTGCCTACAGAAAACTTTCTTTTAACGATTACCAGAATAAGTTAACATTTAAATATCTTCAATTAAACTATAATTTATAAATCAAACACAACTTATAGTTTTAAGTTGCCATGATTACATAAAGAAGCAAATACCGATACTAGTAGTATCAATAGTTTTCCTCAATTGTTAATCGTCGAAATATGACACACAATATACTAAAAATACAACAATTGCATTGTCTTTTGCACTGTAAACGTGCTGTCACGTTAAAATGTAATCCTAGAATAGCCAACACCCTTTAACCTTGAAAATATCGGTAAAAGTTCTGCCAATGTAGAAAACTCTTATTATATATTCTAGGTCATCATTTTTGAAAGAACATTTGTGCGTTCTTGCTGCGGGACCGAATAGAATTGTCTGCAAAAATGATTTTACCGAGAAAATCTGCATTTCTGTAACAGAATATCTGAAAATAATCCAAGATGGTTTAATTAACATTGCGAGTAGCCGATCGACCTAGGTTGTTTATAGAACCGTTTACCCATAGAATTTCGGCGGGAACAGGAAGCCGAATCACGGTGTGACACGTGCCACTCGGCGTAAGTCCAAGCGCGCTTGTCGGCCGAGATGTTTGCATGAGCTCAATGTTCGGCGTATGTACAACGGCAGCATTTACCGTTGGTACATAGACTCGGGAGTATCCTGTCGCTCGCATGCACGTCCTCCTTCCTCGCACCCTCTTCCTCGCAGGCGTCGTCCGTCCTTGTTGGCCGGTCGGTGCTCTCGCTCTTTATCGAGTTCCTTGTTGGACTCACGCGGTTCCGCCGGCGCCGTCCTTGTCTCGCGCTGGAGACCTGTTGCGAACTAAAACGCCGCCGAATCCTGACCGAGGCTGCTTCCCTGGCTGACTGCACGCCGGGCGGATCTCCTTATTCGGTTTCAAGCGCAACAGACGGAATCTATCTCGCGACTGGCAATGGAGATGCGTTATTGTCGGCGAATTATAGTGCGATTTGAATGTCAATGAATTGTAAACGAGCATCTCGACTAGTCCAATTGGATTAAATAGTGAATTTGAGCAGAGTTTATATGCCAAAGCTTATTCTTGATAAAGTTATAAAAAAGAAATTAATTAATAAGAATTGGATTAACTGGTCCTAGAATAGTTTTTGAGTGGTATTTTATTATGAAAGAATAAAAGAAATGGGAAATTGTGGGAAGTAAAATAGTACAGAAATAGTATTAAACAGTGGTACAAGAATGAATAAGAACTTATTAATGCAAATATTTATGTTTTTATTCAATTTTTTTAGTATGAAATATTAATAAGTAGAAGTGATAAAAATCTTTTATAATGAACTGTTAATTTGTAAGATTAAGGAATATGAATTTAAATATTCAACTACGTGTTGACGAATTTTATTTATTAAATGTGAAGATAATGTTTTTTAATGTTTTCACACATATTTCCTGCATTAATAACAATCTTTGAGGATAGTTTAATTTTGTAAATAGTTTAAATACATTAGAATATTCTAACATAATCTGATTATAATTTTTGTAACTAAAAGTTTTCTTTAAATTAGTTAATTTACGGGTCGTATTGAATTAAATTGAGTTCAATTAAATTGATATACAATTTCAATACGGAAAGTGTATCAAATTTGATAACTTAAAATTAGATATTGCTAACATCAAATATCAGATATGGAGTTGGCAATAAGAATAATATGTTATAAAAAATTTACCAAATTGCTTTGGACATTTTCTCAAACTTACACTTCATTTTTGCGAACACTGTTTTATCTTTTAAAAATGAAAAGTTTAGTTTAAAAATGTCGATAAAAAGTGAATGAATTTTAAAAACAAATTGAATATGGTGTACGTGGAATCGAAAGTCATCGTAAATAGTACTATAAAAAATAAGCAGCATTGATCATTACCAAATATTGTAATTTTTAAATAAGTGTAACTTTTTTCATTTACAACATAAAGACATTTTTTTTTAAACTTAAATGAAAATCTCCCTCATTAAGATGAATCGGGTGAATTTTATTTTATTCAACACTATTCCCTTCTAGCCACCACTTTTTCGCGAAACTTTTTTTAATCATGAACTTTAATCATTAAGTTGATAACTTCATTTTAAACAAAGTTACGTCTGTTTAAATTTATTCGTGCATTTTGATACATTTCCTTACTGAATAGCCAATGTTGTTGTCAACATATACTAAACATAGTATGTTAAAAAAGTACTGTATCATCGAAATGGAAATACACGTTTATAAATAAAAAAAATACGACTCCTTAAAGATCAAGTGATAAACTTCATTTTTTTACATATTTTCAAAAAGGACGAGTTATAAATTGATATAATGTATTCTTCGTAATTTAGTAGAAAATTAATAAAAGAAATAATTGTTTTCGACTTAAATTAGCAATCTAATTTAACAATTGCAATATATTTTATGATCAAGGGCCCCAACTTTCATTTCTACAGTGTTGTTATAGTTTTTGAAATGCTCCTACACAAAGAAAGATGGTATATATTAAACAAAAAAAAAAATAATTTTGTAACTTTATATTATCACTTTTTCCAAACTTGAACTTCTTAGTATTAGTATACACTAAAAAAAGTAAATAGCTGGCACAGAAATATGTAAATGTGTAAAATATTAATAACAATTCTAAACACCTACAGTAGGCATACAAGTATTGTAATAAAAATCTATTAATGAAAAAAATGTATATTGGCCATGTAGGCATACTGTATATATATGATTATTGAAATATGGTTCATTCGAAATAAAAATACTGCAAAAAAATTGATGTGGACATTCATGTATATTATTATTGGTTATAGGATTTAAAATAAAAGGATTATTAAATAAAAAGTAAATATATTAGAGGATTTAAATTAAAAAAATAAAGAAACAAATATATTCAATATATAAATAATAATTAAGAAATAAATATTAAATAAATGAACAATTATATTTCATTAAACAAAATTTTAAAAATTGCAATAAAACAAATTAACCTAAATAAATAATAAGCGTGTATTTGAAGGATCTGCACATGCACTGGGAGAAAAAACATACTTGGAATAATATTATTCAAAATTGAATTTACATCGATAGTATATTAAAATAGGAAATGTTAACCTCAAAATATTGATAAAATGACAAAAACAAAATTAATGTAGATAAAATTGAAATTGGATAAAAAAAAATTGTGTTAAATTTTTTAAAAACGAAAACAATATATAGATCAATAACAATATAAAGAAACATAAATAACTTTAACTTTCTCATCATTACTCGTATGCCTTAATTTCACAACAAAATAAAATTACAAATTGTCATATATGAAATGCCTACTACAAATATAATTTTATAAGAATATATACTGGTATCTTACCATTGGCCATTCAATTTTTGCGGGGTAGATTGTCAAGCAACAGTTGACACAAAATTAATAATCAAAAATGAATAATAATTACAGTCCACTGTATTCAACAATCGAAACCATTAATATATATTCAATAAACATTTGCTTCTTGTTAAATGCCATTCGATATTTATTCACGAACACCGCACAAATTAAGCGTATAATTATTCATAAATAAAATACGATTATCAATCATTTACAAATATTATCATTTATTTAATCGTTAAGTGATTAATTCCTCAATTTTCAACATGAAACGCACTGCAAGTTTAAAGTTACCTTTAGCTGCAAAATTAGCAGCGTTTATTTTAAATTACTTTCACCTAGATTTGATAACTTTAATTAATTGTATTTATCATTTGCCCGTAATTTATGACGTTTTAAATATGCCGATTATCAGTTGATAAAATATTGTTTTCGTTTTAATTGATTAATTATTATAAATGAAAAAAAGGGAAAGAGTCCAATTAAAATCTCTATAATCGCCCTGCATTATATGTACGTAACATTTTTCATAACAAACTTCGTCAAGCAATTTTCAAACAAATAAAAAACTACAAATCGAGGACAAAAAAATATTGGCGACGTAATGCAAGTCTCTTTGTAACGATGACGCCTAAAAATGTTTCATTCAATTTGGCTTTTAAAAGATACGCTTAAGTGTTTTTTTGATGTAATTTACATGGCAATGTTATATTTAATGGATTACTTTTTAAAATGTTCGATATACCAGCAAATATAAGTTATCGAACAGCGTTTGTATATAGTCAAGTAAACGCCAAGTTTTTTTTTTTTGCAAATATGAATATCTTTTTTTCGTGTAACGTCAAATTGGCGTTTTACGTTATGCTTTTTCGTTCGAGAAAAAATATAGTAATGTAGTCAATGCGAGCGTGGGTTAACTTCAAATTGACTTATTGAATTATTTTTTTCAGTGTGCCTTTAAAAAAGCAGGTATTACAATTTTTGATTTACGTAAATGACGCGGAATTGTTTTTGCGCGAGTCCAATTGTGTTGATTCATGATTACTCGATGTAATTAATAGTCGTTTGTTCAATGTCGCATTTCTTTCTCACAAGTCATAAATACAACGCCGTGTGCTATATAAAGAAAAAGATTTGTAATCAAAATTCAGTATATGCCGTCATTGAATTGGATTAGAAAAACTGTTTTCATTCAAAAAGTCCATTTTGATGCAGTTATGTGATTAATGTAATGCAAATTTGTAGTCAGATCTAGGGATTGGAGATTGAAAATGAAAACTTCAATAAAATAATGGAAAATGGAATGTAAATAGTTAAAAATGTTATTTATAATCATTTGATAAATAAAATGATTCTACATTTTGTATATTTTTATTTTATGTACAATATTTAGAATATTTTTGAAACATTTATTTTTTTCATAATGTATTTAAATTGCAATTTGGAAACAATTCTTTGTACAAAAATATGTATTTTAAAATTAATTTATAAAGATAAGATATTTAAGTTGATTCAATATATTTTTGCATTTTTGTAAAGATATAAGTATCTTCAAAGTCATTTATTTATTCATTGATAAAAGATGTCTTATTTTAAAATATCATTCCAGTTCTTTTTACAAAAATATCTTCAAAAAACATTACTCAATTTAATATCTGCGTGCATTAGTTTTTGCTGCAATCATATTATAAAATAAATATTATATATTATACGATGATAATAACAAAAATGTGCGTCTTTTCTCAAACTGAAGATACATATTCACTATACTGTATACATGTTTCTTCTTCGTTTCCACAGGCAATTATTTTTCGTAACTTAATTTTTAATCAGCATATGAAATTCTTTTTCATTTTATTTTAAAAATCACTTCTTGTTCTTGATTCAAACGAATGCAGAAAACAGTGAAATAATACGATTTAACTGAAAAACTTGAAGAGTGGTATTCCAAAAGAATTCTAAATGAAAATAACCTTAATATTTAATATGTATCAGTGGTGCCTTAAAATGTGCACGGTAGTACAACATCCAAACGCAATTTAACCATACATTTTTCTAGTTTATATTTTTACCACAGTTTTCTATAAAAAATATTATTTCGAAATAAATAAGTTTTAAATTTTAAAACTACTTTAAATTACAAAATTTTGCTCAACTTTCAATGTATTTTAAATTTCAAAATTTTATATGCAACATTTATCTTTTCACAATATGCATTTGAATTCCTTTCTTTATATTGTGTGTACACCTTGTCTATAATATAATTTCAAATACATTTATTCAAAAACATCAATCACCTCCTGCCAAATTCTAAAGCTTGCATTGATATACCTTGGTTTTACAATTTTTGGTCGCAGTTCTAAATAAAACTACCCCTCAAGTATTTTAATTTCATACTTCAGCAACAGACCTTAAAACAATAAACCTACCGAATTAAAATAGCGACATCTATAGTAATAAATCTAATTATAACTCAGATTCACATCTCTCAAATAAACACATTAGTATCTCATTCATTTTTTAAATTGAGGAATTCAAGCATTGAATACTACTAACTTAAATTATAACACAGATATCTTAAATTAAGATTCTCTTATGGCACTAATTTCTATAGTGTGCACCGCAAGAAACGCGACGTTCGATCGAAATCGCGTTTCCGCGGCTCATTAAAAGCGCGGACGAGAGACGCGCCGCGCAGCTCGGCAACTGCGATTCCGCGCGCGCCTTGACCACAGACAACCAGCCGCCGCCCGAAACGTTCTTTTCTTCTTCCCTCTTCTTCGTCCTCTTCTTCGCCGTCTCTGTTTCTTACAGCGCTTTCCCCGCCGCCGCTCATCAGCCGCCCCTCCAACGCCACGCTCCCACCGCGCTGCCGTCCTCCCCTGCCCCTCACGCCGTCGATGCAGACGTCGAGTTCGTTTCGCTCGAGCGGGCACGTTTCGCGCGGATGTTGCGTGAACGCCTTGACGCTTCTTCTATGCCTCTTTCTTTCTCTCCGTTTCTCTCGCTTCTTTTTTAGCGTAAAAAGGGGAGGGGGCGCAGGAACGACCGCCGGACTTCCCCTCGATTTCTTTTCCTCATGGCTTATTGCACCCTTGGCATTTTCGGCGCACGCACATCAGTTCCGTTCCTATCTCTTTCCGCGCTCAACCGCGTCGCCCTAGGGACTTTTTCGCTAGTTCCGCCTCGGGGTACCGTCCGAAAAGTAGTATATGTCGAGGGTGGGGATTACCGTGCTCCGACGGGGCACGCTGACTTTTTAGGGACAAAGGTAAAGGGCGACATTTCGCAAATTCGGTCTTTCTTTGTGAAGAATTTAATTTCTTTAAAGATAATTCAAATGCTGATGGCAATAATTAATTAGAAAACAAACTTTATATTTTTGTTTTGAAAACAATCACTAAAATTAATTTCAATTACTTAACTATCTAAATGAATAATCAATTTAATGCCAGCTACTTTGTTTTGTTAATGTAAAGAACACATGAGTAATAGTTTAGTCATATAACTATAGTTCACCTTAATTTTTCTTTTTTATAACAACATTTGTTTTACATAAAGTAATGAGTATAATTGTCTGCGAATTAGTCACTGGGCTCACCGCAACCAAAAGCGTCATTTTTTCTGATTTGTCAAATTTAATTTTTTAATTTACAAATTTGAAATAGTTGTTTATTGCGAATGTAGCGTTAATAAAATTGAAAATGATTATTTTAAATTTTTCAAAAAAATTATCTAAACTCAAGAACCCTTGTTTTGCCAAACCTAAATTGGGTCATTTAGTAACTTGGATCACGATTTAGTCAGACAACGTCTATCTAATCCATACTTCCATACCAAAACCATTCGTGCGAAATTTAACAGCAGTTACTAGTCTTACAAATCATCTCAATTTAAAACATTATTGTGTCTTAAGTAAAATTAAATTATAAAGTAAAATACTAACTTTTACCGCTTTTATTGTATAAAATAAATAGTCAATGGCACGGGGATAATTCGTTAAGCAAAATTAGAAATGTAAAATTTTGATCCCTGGCTTGCATTGCCGGAATGAAAAAATAGTTTGAAATTTTCGGGAGAAATGAAACAGAGTTTTCAAATGCATTTATTCTGGATTTATGACAAACTTTTATTACGGGTTATAGATGAACTCCTTGCTATACGCATCATTTATTAATGTTAACAAGTAAAATTAAAAATTCATTTCCGGTTTCTGAACGTAATTTTTCCAAGTCTTAAATGTTTCGTAAACTTTTTACATGTGTAGACATTTTCTTATCCGTACATTTTTTTCAGATCGAGATGAGCTTATTTTTTATTTTACAACATAGGTTTTTTCCATTATATTGTAATCATAAAAATTCTTAAGTTAAAAAACACTAAAATATTGGTTTTAGTTTTTTTAAATAAACGTAATTTCAAAATTACTATTATACTATTAAAATAATATTTAAAAAAATTATAGTTTAATAATGAATTTCAAATATTTAATCAAGAAGAGACGAAAGGTTATTTAAAATTTTTGAAGAAATGCGGTAATAGTTTATTTTTATATGTAATGTTGTATATAACAAATTCATCTGTAAATGAAATGTTAAAAATGTGTCAAAATAACTCAAAAATATAACGAAAAACTGTAGATTTATTTTATGCAGTAGGTCATGAGATTATAATAGCTTATCGAAGTTGAATTGTAAAATGTTTGGATGAGCTTTTCGAATATATGCATGCAGTATAGGTAGTATTATTTTCAGAGCAATATATATATATATATATATTATATATCTCATATAGTTGATATAGTTTCTCAAAAGGAAAGAAGAATAACATTTGCAAGAAATGCAATTGAGTGAAATAATAATGTTGTTGCAGGTTATGCAAATTGTAACAAATTGAATAATACTAATAATTACACTCAAGTTTTATGTTTCATTGTAATATAATTTAATTACAAATTAATTCGAACATGGATAAATAATGTATAAAATAATAATTAATGCATATTATACATGCACACAGGAAACAATTCAACGAAATATTATGCATATGAAATGTGTGAAATAAATTATATTTTTTTATTCTTTATTATGAGATATATATAATTTAATATTAAAAAAATAAGTAGTAGTAATTCATTCCAAATTTAATGAAAAATAATCAAAGTTGTTTTAACCGTTAAATTTGAAGATAAATTATTATATACTTGATATATATATCAAAATGATTTTGTAATTTTTTTTATATAAAACTTATTTAGTATTGACTAATAAATAACTATACATATTATTCTATTTTATTTATATGATATTGTAAATATAAATTTCTTAACAAATATTTAATCTCACTTATTTGAATTATTAATTAATTTAATGTAAATATATAATGCATTAATTCGAAAAATATTGTTCATTGTTAATAATAATATAATTTATAATTATATTCACGTAGAGTTAAATATTTCTTTGTACATTTTATACTAGCTCAAAATTGAATTTATAAAAAAGATTAACATTACACTTTTACTTTATTTATAATTCTAAAAATCAGATATTCCTTTAAAATATAACACTTTAAACATAAAAGGGAAATGATTTTTTGTTTTTTATCTAATTTTTTAAAACGCATCATGAAAAAATGAAAAATTAATTAATTTGCACAAGCTAGATTTGTTTATATACGTCGATACATGATCAGTGCTGAAGTGATCGATCGAAAAGATGAAATGAGAGCGCGAAATTCATCCGTGGCGTCTCATGAATAGCAATGACTCAATTTTGCCGCGAAAGATGAATTTCTTTCTAAGATGAAAATTACGATGATTGACGTTCGGGTCGCGGATCTCGGCGCGACCTAAAAATCGACTCATCGGCGTCTCGCCGAAGCTCGCGGCCGTATGCGTGCGTGCACGGCGGAGCAAGCGGAAAATGTCGATACGCGAACGACGAAATACGGGGCCGTGCAACAAGGGTGGATGTGCACCGAGATACGAACGTGAAAGGAAATCAGATAGGTAAAACTCAATTTGATCCTCGACGCGAAGGACGCGACGTAATTTTCAGTCGCGGCGATATTGCGATGCACCAATTTTTGCCACCCGCTACGCGATCCCTTCTTTTTCACTTCAGTTTTTTTTTCTTTTCATCCTTCGCTTCTGTTTCTCCGTCGGAGATTTTTTTTAGAATACGTGACGAAGCGAAATTCATGATTTTATTAATGTAAAAATTGGATTTCCACCAAATTTATTACAACGTATTTTTAATCACTTTTTTCATTCGAAATTAGCATTTTTTAAATATTTTTCTTATAAATAATTTTCCTCATCTGCATTCCAAATATTTCATTTTACTTTTGATCGACTTATTTTTATTAATTTCAAGCGGTAAAATTGCAATTTAAAATGCATATTATCTGGTTATGAAGTTTTCATACTTGAAAAAAAAGTTGGACATGTTTTTTAAAAGTATATTAGGATATATTTAGCTTGCGTTAAACATACGTAATGTGCGAGTGTAAGGTAAATTAATTTCCACGGCGTAAACAAATTACGCGAACGGAGATATTACTTTTAGCGCATTATGAAAATACTTTTAGGTAAGTTTATTCTCGTTACAATCATGACACATTTTGTGTTGCAACACAAAAAAGCCGCTGAAAATCGATTATTGGCATGAAAATTATGCATGTCCTGTTGCACTTATCGAAGTTTAAAGTAATACGTAAAACGTAATTTTTTTTCGCCATTTTCACGAGAACAATATATTAGGGACGAATTTCTTTGATGCGAGCTGTTGACTGAAAACTTAATTAAAATTCAAAACATATGTTTTTATGTAAAGCACGTTAACTTTTTCGGAAAATAAATTTATATTTTTCATTAAATTAATTATATACTTTTAAATAAATATAAAATTAAAAGAAAGAAAAAGAATTACAAATAGAATATTATTATAAAATTCTCCGAAACAAATGGTTTTTCACATTTGCATCTTATATAATTAATAAATTAATGCAATCAATTTATAAAAATGTATATTAAAATTCTGAATGAAATTGACGAAATTTGATAAATGAACTGAATTTAAAAAAATTCAAATTTGCCGCCAATTGAAGATAGGGTTCCGTAATTGCATTCCCCCAACGTTAACATTCACCCCAATCACATCTTCCGCAATCCTTTCATCCGAAACAGCAAAGTCGTCTTTTCCCGCCGAAATCTCTGTGATCTGGCGCTCCCACCCCAGTCGATCCCCTTCTCGAAATAGCGTTCATTTTCAGCGACGTGTCACAGGGCGAGAAAAAGATCGCCCTTCGGGGCGAGGGTCGAGACAAAGACAGAGAAGGGGTTCGGGTGGGTGGAATAAGAAGCGGGGCGGCGGGGCGCGGGGCGCGACTGGAGGGCGAGCAGCGGGGAAAAGAACGTACGAGTGATCGGTAAGAGGCGCATAAAAAAGCAGCGCGAAAAGTAACAATAAAAATTCGCAGGCATTCGTGTTTCATCGTCGAGTCGTTGAGGGAAGTGCGCCGCCGATATAGTAGCTCGTGGGGCAGAGGACGGGTTGCGGGGTGGCGGCCGAAGTGCGAGCGAGGGGTAAGGGGCAAGGGGGAGCGGGGCGCAGAAATGTCGACGGCTACGGGGTGCGTAATGAAACGATATCGAGTGGCGGCGGTGGGGATGACGACGCCGGTCGCGGGAGGGGGGTCGTCTTCGGACCCCTCCGTCGATTGACCTCGCTTCGGTGACAGACGCGAGGGTGGGGGCGAAGGGATGCGCGCGGACGAGCGGGGCAGGAATTGACGAAAATAATACCGAGGCGCGATGCACCTGCAGCGCCTTAAAAACGAGGGGCGGCGCATGGGAGGGGCACGTAAAAAGTACAGCCGCGGTCGGGTAATCTTCGCGATTTTAGAGCCGAACTAAAAGCACGGGATTAGTGCTTTTCGACATGCGAAGGGAATATTACGTCGTAAAGCTTTTATTTTTTCCCCTGCGTTGTTTTTAGTGCGAAAGACTTTGTTGATGAAATTAAGGGATGGGGCAAGTAAAGGCGAGAGCAGCGCGATAATTGGGGGTCGCTGATGGAGTTCGGTGATTAAATAATTATGATTTCAGATAAGATGTTCGAGCTGCACATTTCTTTATTGCTAGGTGTGAACTTAGGGTGCTGAGAGCATTCGCGGGGCCAATTTAAATACATTCAAAAGTCCATGAAATTCAAATCTTTTGTTTCAAGGCAAAATTGAATGCATGCCATTAAAACAATTTATCTTTATCGTTTGGGTTGATATTAAAAATTGCACTTGCGCAAAATTATGGTTATGCAGTATTTTGTTTGCGTGGATTTAGTTTAAATTTATTTAAACATTTTTAAAATTTATAAAATTTATTTTATAAAATTTTAAAAGTTATTTAAATTTAGGGAAATTATTATAATTCTTTTTACTCAATTATTTTGAACAATTCTGACATAACCCTTATCAGCAATAGTATAAAGATACTATAGCGAGAGAAAAACATTTCAAAAAAAGATTTGCTATCAAAACTGATAGGAATAGTGATAGTAATGAAACTTCATCTTATCATTTTTACAGCCTACGTTGTAACTTTTGGTATACACTAAAAAAATAGATCGTCGAATATTATCATATTATATAGTAATAGCAGGAAAATGTACTTCTCTTATATCATTATATAATATAAACAGTGATAAAGAATTATCTTAAACAATCAAAATAATTATATATCATAAGTGTAATAACGCATATAGAAAATATTAATTATACCAAAGATTTTCGTAGCATTGTCGAAAGAAGTGATTTACCCCGCAATAACAATAAACTATTATAATATATGTTACTTTATTTTTCTCCGTGTTTTTGCACTGTGAGTAATACTAAATATTCATTGCAACTTAATGTTTCGATTTATTCCGAACATTTTATAGCTTCACATAAACAAATGTAACAACAAAAATTCCAAATTTGTTTCAAAAATATATTTTAAAATCAAAGATGAAATTATTCGAATAAATGAATGCACTTTTTCCACTTAATTCATAATAATTTTGCAGATCAATAATTCTGATTATGTTAATGTAATCATTATAAACGTTATTTAAGTTTGTATAAAAGCTTAAATATAAATCATAGAAAACATGGAAAATAATAAAAAAAAACAGAAATACC
>JABFPK010001023.1:0-10816 GCA_022817445.1 Habroteleia sp. ZL-2020
ACTCGATATTAGTAATTTGATATTCGATATTGGTAATTCGATACTCGATATTCGATAGTCGTTACTCGATATTCGATATTCGATACTTAATATTCGATATTCGATGTTCGATATTCAATATTCGATACTTAATATTCAATATTCGATATTCGATGTTCGATAGTCGATATTCGATATAAATTACATATTAATATTTTTCTACATACAATTTAATTAAACAATCTATAACTTTATTAATTGTGCTATAATACAATATTACAAATAAAGTAATACATTGCTACTATTAAGTGTTGAAATAAGAACGCATCAATCTTTCAAATTGATTTATTTCTCAATTATTTTCTTGTCAACGAGCCAGGTAGTCACGAGAAATATTTTGATAGTCAAGGAAGAGACGCTTTTTATTATTGTCGGAGCATCGTAAAATTACTTTCATAAATCAGTTGAATGAGCACAAAAAACACTGGAATGCATACATAACACTAATTTCAACTCTTCAATACAATTCATTTGCATTACATTAGCTATTCGTAATATAGCAAAGAGGATGAAAGAGTATCGCGGTTAATATTTGAGATTAATTCTTGACAGTACACTTGACCTTCGAGTCAAGGAACTTGACCCGAATTGCCATTTTTTCCTACGTACACGAACTTTTTAAGGAGCATTTCAAAGTTTATTTTTCTTTTTTTTAATAATTCAATATTTTTTTTTAATGTTTATTTATATTTCAATATAAATATAAACATTTAAAAAAAGGGAATTCCTTAACTTGTTTATATTTTTATTAAACATGATTAAAAATTAAAAAAACGAATAAAAATTAAAATTAAACAGGTTTAACTTTTTACTAATTATGTCCTCTTGATAATGAGTGACATAAAAACATACAGAAAAGATACTTTTCATGCACTTAAATTGTTCGTATGTCAAAAGTCACATTTCATCGAGGCATTCAATTTTACTGATTAACCTAATCAGTTCGTGATACATTATGTTTTAATTATTAAATAAATGAATTAACTTATACACGTCCGTAACTATTTTTAAAGCCTTTAAGAGATAGATATTAATTATAAATTAAAAGAAAAGATATAAATTATCGCCGCAATGTTCTAACAGTCTCTACAAGGTAATATTTCTGCAACCCACATGTTGCTTTAATGAAGCAATTTCAAAGCTGTTCTGTTCTGTTAGAAGTTATCTTCTCAAATGAAAGTTTTAATAATATCTTTAAATATCTCAAACATTGATAAAATTGTAACAGTTTTAACGGCATCTATGGTGCTAGTCTGGTACTCTGGTAGACGTCTCAAAAAAAAACGGTATAATTGCCTGATTTTGCAAAAATTACATTTAATTGAATCTAAGAATCAATTTCTCTATAACTCGTTTTCTGAATTTAATTCTAAACTACGGATCTTATTTTAATTTTACATTTAAAAAAAGAGGAAGAACTTGTTTATAATGCATTCATAAAAAAAATTACAAAAAAATATTTGACAATTGTTATTGATGCCAATTAATAATTTATTATATTTTGCTTAAACAAATTTAAGGATCACACATTCAAAATATTTGTAATTTGAGTTTGATTTATTTTTGAATGAAAAAACAAATTTTTTTTGACGAGTAATAAATGTTATTTTGTAGTTAAAGCGATTGAATTATTTGCATTTTGGCAAATAAATCGGGATATTCAAAAATATATTTGAATAATAATTAAGTTCTATTTCTGGTCCGAGCATGGAGACGATGCGGAAAATTGAAGGTAAACTGGTGCAACGAAAATTTTCATAACAAAGTTAAAAATTAGAAAATGTCTCGATTTCGAAGAATTTAAAAACAGGTTACATAAAATAAAGCATAAACATAAACGTTACACTGAGAAAAAAAATGGTTTTGAAAAATTCTCATGCATTCCCATTTCAATTTGCCATTGATATCACTATTTAAGATGAACATAAACGTATAAGAAATAAAAAAACCTTAATATAAACATTAAATTGTGAAAAAAACGTAAACATAAACCCTACACTAAGTAAAAACAAATATAAACACAACAAAAAAGCATAAACATAAACCCTACACTGAGAAAAAAACATAAACATAAACCCTGTACTAAGAAAAAAACATAAACATAAACCCTGCTCTGAGAAAAAAACATAAACATAAACCTTACACTGAAGAAAAAACATAAACATAAACCCTACCTTGAGAAAAAAATCAAGGGGGCCACCCCTTGATGATTACCACAGTCATTTTATCGAAAAAATCAATTTATCGAATCCTCATTTTATCGAATTTTCATTTTATCGAATTACCATTTCATCGCCACTATCATTTTATCGCCACTATCATTTTATCGAATTTCATTTCATCGTAAAAGCATTTTATAATTAAATAAATCCTTAAACAAAGATTTTTTTGTTAAAATGATATTGGCGATAAAATGATTTTTCGATAAAATGAAAACTTGATAAAATGATTTTTTGATAAAATGACTACCACCCCATATCCATTCACATTTTACCATCTAAAATAGTACTTTTTACAATGTTGAAAGTATACTCTTATTTTACCAACTAATATGGTAATTTATGCGATTTTTTGTTTTCTCCTCATATTTCCTTCTACAATAATTATAATAACAAACGTTCCGTCAAACAAAAGGCACATATATAGTTGCGGAACAAAATTATTCCTAATTCAAAGTGCTCATAAACTGACCCAGATAACGAAGGACGTGTTTGACATGTATTAAAAGTCCAATTTGAGTGCAGAGGTGAAAGTATGGACGTCTGGTCGAAGGAAAAAATGCGAGCGCCTGGATGTGAAAACCGGTCGACGATTATTTGAAACTTCCCATTAATTTAATAACGATGCGATAAACCGACGAAAAATCATTAACGATTCGTGTAACCGATCGTTGATAATAAATCGTTGAGAATATTTGGTCAAACAAGTCGAACGAGAAACAATCAATGCCGATTTATCGTTGATGAGAATAGAGTGTCATTTCTCGCGACGATCGGCACGTTTTGAGCATTCTTATGCAGATAGTTAATAAGCGCAATAAAATTATCGGCAATAATTTATCAATGAACAATGATGATCGATAAATGATGATAAATAAATAAACGATAAGCGGCGATCAATATCAAGTGGATGATAAGAGGGATCGTTTGATTGAGCGAAAAATCGGTAACGTTAAGAGATCGATCGCAGGCTTGTTTTTATCGTTGTTGAGTGTAAACATTAAAGGCGCAAAATAAACTTATATCTTTATTAAATTAAATTGGCAGCGTGAGGGAGGGAATGAACATAAAGTTGTTCATAAAATGAACAACTTTCACTTGTGTAAGATTCAGGTTCAATTCTGGTATTACACACAAGATTTCCTACTTGTTTTCGAAGCGGGACCGAAAACTTTCAATCTCTTTGACAAAATTTGATTTCCTGAAAATTGGCGTTAATATTTTAGCGGATAGAATTGAAAAGTTGTATCATTTAAACTTGCCGGGAAAATGGAAGAAATTTATTGGTTATGAAATATCGGTATAGAATATTGGAAACCGGACTTTTGTCAAACAGATCGAGCGTGAAGACGAGTCGTTGGAAAACAAGTGGGAAGTATTGTAAAAACGGGATGCAAATTTTTGTTATAGTTGGTATAGTGAGGATATACTGTAAACATTATAAAAAAGAAGCATTTCAATTTTACCATCCCAGATAGTATTTTTCTATTTTTGATCGTTAAATCAGTAAAGCTAGTAATTTGTATAATTTTTTGTTGAAAAACGAAGAAATACGTGTTTTGTATTTTCAAAGCAGCTACCTCAATAAATTGAAACATTGCTAGGACATATCAACGTGCCAAGAACGTTTTATCTACGTCTATAAACCTTTTAAAAACATTTTAAAAGCCTGTTTTTAAAATAAACGTATTTCAAACGTTTCTATAACGTTTATGAACGATTATGATTCCAAATTGTAACGTCTCCAGGCCGACTTTGGTATCATTGCTCTTTTAAAATTATGAAACACGCTTTTTTTCATTTTTTTACTCAACTTTTCTGGAAACCTTGTATATACCGGGTGAATAAAAAGTCCTGAAACAGACAAATATTTCAAGAAAACAGTAACGACGTGTTCTATATTTTTTTGGAACTATCCAATAATTCCAAATTGAATCAACGTTTTTTCAACGTTGTTTCAACGTCTTCCATCGACATTTTTTCAACGTTTTGCATCAACGTTGTTTCAACGTCTTCCATCGACTTTTTCAACGTTTTGCATCAACGTTATTTCAACGTATTATAACAAAAAACTATTTTGAAATAATAATAAATTATTTATTATTAATCAAGGATCGCCAATCCTAAAAATTACTGATCCTTTTTATTATCAAATCATTGAATTCGATTACTTTCAACAAAAACGAGACAAAAGTAAATTCGAAATCTTTACTATAGCTATTTTATTTATTTATATTTATTACGCAATTGTTAATTTTTAATTGTAACAATAATCGTTCCTCGTTATTAAAATAGCCAGACGAGGAAAAGAGCGTAAAAACAACTGGAATAGTTTCACCGCGTTCGAAACACGATATGCTCTGCCCGGCCTAGGCTACGCTCCGATAAATCTTTTATCCCGTAGCGGTCATAGGCCGTGTCCCTGCGCAGATTAAGGGACACTTTCTGCGTCGCGAGCAGCATCTTCAACGAACAAAGTCGCAGACGGCTTTACTTCTTCCTGACGAGCGACCTCGCGAATTGTTCGTGAACTATTTTGATATCAAATTTTCACGCATAATACCGTCATTGTTCCATGAATATGCGCAAATTTAAATTCACTTAACATTACAAAGCAACATTAATTTAATTTCGATAAAGTAATTTAAACAAACAGGAACCATTTGTTTGTGTTATTCTTTATGAAAAAAATATTTTACACGGAAAGGAATTGTATGAATTACTAGTTTGGGGAGTAGAGTGGGGATGTACCTTAAATGATATAAAAAGCTATCTTGGATATGGTAAAAGGAATGTGTATGTTGGTAAATATAAGAAAAGGAAAAAATAATTTCTTACTATACCAAATAGTACTTTTTTAATTTTTGTTTAAATTACATTTTTTTAAGAAATTTTTTTTATTACGTTTATGTTTTTTTCTCAATTTAGTGTTTAAGATTTTACTCTTAATTTAGTGTTTATGTTTTTTCTCAATTTAGTGTTTAAGATTTTACTCTTAATTTAGTGTTTATGTTTTTTCTCAAATTATGTTTAAGATTTTTCTCTTAATTAGTGTTTATGTTTATGTTTTTTCTCAGTTTATTGTTTAAGATTTTTTTTAATTTAGTGTTTATGTTTATTTCTCAATTTAGTGTTTATGCTTTTTGTTCAAATTAGTGTTTATGCTATTTCTCAATTTAGTGTTTAAGATTTTTCTCTTAATTAGTGTTTATGTTTATGTTTTTTCTCAGTTTATTGTTTAAGATTTTTTTTAATTTAGTGTTTATGTTTAAGTTTTCTCTTAATTTAATGATTTTGTTTTTTTCTCAATTTAGTATTTACGTTTAAGTTTTTTCTCAATTTAGTGTTTATGTTTCTGTTTTTTCTCAATTTAGTGTTTATTTTTAAGTTTTTTTTCTCAGTATAGTTTATATATTTATGTTTTTTTTATGTTTTATGTTTACCTTAAATAGTAAAATCAATTTATTAATAGTAAATTGAAATAGGAATGCATGAGAATTTTTCTATCTCACATTTTTTTTGTAATTTTTCGAAATATATACAAAACTAACAATTAGAATCATTATTTTTTCTCAACATAGAACGCATTTTGTTGGAACGAACTTTATTTCATCTGGATGTTGAATAATGTTTATCGTTAAAAAAGATTGTTCTCCGACCGTTAAACGAAAAGAAAATCGCAGATAAGCGAGGATATTATTTTTACGAACAAAATTAAACAAAGTATAATTGAGATGAAACTGCGCGATTCGCGACGAACTTTATTTTTTCGCGCGTTCCAACGATAGTGAATTTTTTTCGAGCAGCACAAATCGATTATAATTATATTGACTATTTTGAAACGAAGTCGCGATGTTTTCGAAAATAATAGTCGAGCTTTGCGAAACCGGCGACCGGAAGATTCCGAGCGTAATTTGATCCCAGAATTGCGATTTGTATTAATAATTGCGCGAACTTTGAACGAAATCGCACGAGTCGAATTCAAGAAAGCAATTCAGTGGATCGCGAACATTTCTTCGGACCTTTCGTCGGAATCGATGGAAAATCGTTTGCGATTTTTGCGCCGATGGTCCTCGAACTTTACGTCGGTCGAGGTCTATCGAGTCAGAAGTCAAGTAGAACGGTCGAACGCGCTACGAAAAATCCGCAATTATAACGGAGGAGCTTTCCGTTGTTTTTGTCACGTTCGCGTCGACAATGAGCCCAAGGAATGCAATGCGGTTTGACCGGCACGAGTCCCGCGGTTATCGCGCACATTATATATACGTACCTCGTCCTCTCGCGGCCGAGGTTATCGGCGGCACGCTTATCGTCTGACGGAAATCGCTCGTATAGGTGTTCGCGGATTAAAAACGAACTATTTATAGACCACCGAATAACAATGCGCTACGGACGAATCCAGTGCCCATAAATCTGCGCCGAGTCGCCCGATTAAATCGCTTCTATTTTCTTTGTAAATTCCGTCTTTTTTTGAAACGTTTGGCGATTTTACGCCATCGCGGTCGCTCTGGGACGAAAACGTCCGCGCACAATTTTTACTTTTTTTGTTTAAAAAAGATAATATTTTATACCGAAAATTGGCATTTGAGCAAAAATGACTGAAAGTGTTTTTGCGTTTCATTTTCACGGCTTCCAGAAAATCGAGATTTTTTTGAAAAAGAAATCGACGATCGTTTTTGCTGCAAAAACGTTATTTTAATGTAATTAAGGGATTATAAATGACAAAAAACCAAAAATATGTGCTTATAACTTCGCAGGTCGCTCTGGGACGTTTTCGTCCGTTCGTCCGTTCGGCATTCGAAGTCGTCCCAGGGCGACCGCGGGCGGTTAAATACTACAACCCTAATTAATATAAGTAAAAGAATGCAATCTATTAATAAAAATAAATATGTGCGTACATGTGTATGTGGTGTTATGTGTGTGTGTACAAAATACACATTGTACACATTTTTGTACAATACGACACAAAAAACTAATTATCTGCAATGATCCAATTGAATGATGGAACATTTGGAGATTCGAGTTTATCGGCTCGATTAAAGTTTTATTGATATCGAAAGAAAACTCGGCGATAAGGCGCGGAAGAGTGAATGGGGATGACTGCTGAAACGTCGCAAAAGCATTTTTTAACATCACAATGACGCCTCAGTTTCATAATTTTTCGCGCAAAAAACAGCATCGACATAATACTTGCATTGTTTTTTCGTTCGGCTGTTTCGTCTTTACAAATGGAAATAGCTAATTTTTATTGACTCGTCACACTGGATTCTAATCGGCGCGCTTGCAACCGCAACTTATAGAAACGACATTCGAATTCAATGCAAATGCAACTCAAATCAAAACGGCATTCGATGGCAGAAATAGAATTTTCCGTTTTGTCTAGAGATAGTGAACATTACTGTAATATTGTAAAAATACTTTTAAATAATTTTTAAATATTTCTAAAATGATATATATTGTTAAATATTGTGTTAATATCACAGTAACATCATAATCCGTAAATAAAATTGATAAAAATACTTTTCCCATCTGGGAATCGATCGCGAGCCTCTGAAAGTGGAAGTGCGACATCTTACCCCTGAGCCACCATTGTCATTCACGAAACTTACTAATTATTCAGTTTTACCACTCATCGATCGACTTGTTTTATAAAAAAAAGAATATTTCAACGTTACAGGGACATCGCAATAATATTTCTGTGAATATTATAGTAAAATTAATATAATAATGTTTAATATTCACGAATATTCATTGCTCATGAGGAGGTTCTCCCATACTTTACACATAAATCTTGAAATCGTTCATTCACAAAAGATATCAATAACTTTTTAGTGTAACAAAATTGTTTACTTTGTTACGAGATTACAATTGTGCAACAAGAAAGCACGATTACGATATCGAAAGATACAATTTATATTTACAAAAAAGAACAGGAATACCATTGGAACTCGCTTTTCACTTGATTTACAACAAATATACGTGGAGAAAAAATAATTCTATAAATTACTATCCTGATTAATTCAGTAAGGGTAACAGTGTTCAGTAACTATAAACATTATAAAAAATAAAATATTGAATAGTAATATAAATTAAAAAATTTTACAATCTCAGATATTAATTTTTAAATTCTGTTTTTTGAGTAAAAATTAAAAAATTTTACTATTTCGGATAGTAATTGTTGAATTTTTGAAAGTCCCCATTGAGCGCAAAAAATTAATATTTAAATTGTCTACATTTTTTCTACAAATAATGCAAAATGATTAAAAAAATGATTAAAGAAAATCTTCGGGATTCCGTTAAAGCGATTGCACGAGACTTATCGCATTTTCTAAAGTGTTTATGTGACGAATAATAAATAAAAACGTTTATTATTAAAAACGGTTTTTGCAACATTCTAGAAAAACGATAACGCGATTTTTCGAGCGAAAGATCATTGCATTTCAATCTAGATTTTTGACATCTGTTATTTAAACAGAATCGCGTGGTTTGTCAAATCGCAATTGTAACAATTAGTATCAACAGTGTATTTTTTGCATCCACGTGCTAAACTTTCCACTAAACTTGAAGTCGAAACTAAAATGCTGTAAAATAAAAACTCGCTGTTTTGTAGTAAACAAATTTGTTTTTATCCGTCACATCTGTGAGTATTCCACAAAGCACTAAATATTTTCAGAACGTCCTGGAAATATTTTCAAACTTTCTGCCAAATTTAAGGGATTTTTGAAGTGAGAAAAAAAAAGAAAAATTTAAATTTGATTGTTCAACAGAAAAAGTTGTTAAAATATCTTTTTTGAGTAAAAAAATTTTTTTTTGATATTTTCAATTGTTGCAGAAAACAGAAAGCGATCCATTCAATTTTCCAAAAAAGTAAATCATCAAAATCACTGTTTATTAAAAAAATACAAGAATTATATAATTAATTTTCAAATGAATTGTTAATATTTGTTTAAATTAGCGTGATTTTTGGCGAATTAAACGTCGTCTTTAGAAGAAAACTCATTATTTTGAAGTTTGAACACGAATAAAAATTGCAGATAAAATATAAATTTTTAAATGAGCAATTGTTATGAAAATCACTTTAGTAATATTAGAAAAATAATCTCCGCTAAAACCAATTATTATGATGTAACATACACTAAGTACTTGTGTAATAATAATATTAGAAAACAAAAACTATGATAACAGTTTAAAAATGTGTCGATAAGAATTTTGCACTCGAAAAGAAGAAAATTTGTTTCATAGCGTTAGATCTCAGACTAAATATTTCTCAATACGATTTAATAATAATAAAAAATATATATAGAATTATCTTTTTAAAAAAATATTTTTGTTTGACATTTGTTATCGATCGAAAACTATTTGAAGCTAAACAATCTATTTAATATATATATATATATAGATTATATACATAAATTTCGAAATAACCAAATACCAGAAGCCTGAATAATTCATTATAAGTACAGTTTCTATTTATGTGTGCGTGAACCAAAAAAAATAACTTGAATGAAAAGAAGGTTTAGAAAGTTCTGATTAGATAAGATAACAACCATGAAAACTGATACGAGAGAGATAACTGCCTAGGTATTAGCCAAATTTGAGTCAATAAATTGAAAACAGCGCATCATTAATTGAGCAACGGGTATTTCAAATTCCAACTGATTTTTAAAATTCATCGTCGTTGCCATTTTTTCCATCATTACCATTTTATATAATTCATTTTCAAACAAAATGTGTCTCAATGCCTTATCTCCACACCTTTTAACTCATTTTTACATTGATCTAATAATTAATTGAATAATTATACCAATTTAACAATTCGGTGTAATGCGCATTCCATATTACAAAACCAACCCGAAATTCTGCCACTAAACCTACAAAGAATCCCCCACTTCCTCTGTTCATAATAAAAAATTTTATTTCCGAATTAATTTTACAATTCTCGAAGTCGCTCGAATGTAATAAATGCAACAATATCATGATTACAATACTATATTTCATATACAATTCGCGACTATAAATATCATTTATCAAATTATCGTATTGCATTTTCATTATTATTATACACTTTTTATCATTAATTTTATATATAATTATATAACTAATTAGATTTTAAATATACACTAAACTGTAAAGAAGTCAATGTACAAACAAAAACCATTAAAGCTTTTGAAGATTGTATCACAAAATCGGATGAAAAGCGATTGAATTTGCGTTGTTTCGAAGCAAAGAAACGAAATCGCACGTGAAAGGCAATCGCAGGACGGAAAAATTGACTCGAGTTTTCACGAATGAATACTGCACTCAGAACTAAATTTTGTTCAACGTTGAAACAAAGGCACGAAACAAATGCTATGGTTTACAATAATTAGGAATGTGAACAAATTTGCTTTTTCTTCGTTCGATCCACAACAAATCCGCGTTAATAATTCATAAAAAAAAATCAAATGACTTTGAATGATTAATTAACAAATTCAAGGTCAAACAAGATCTTAATTCGTCCAACCTGCGCGGAAGAATTTGTTTTTTCTCATCGAAACTCGTTATTTTGTTCATTTTCG
>JABFPK010001024.1:0-12873 GCA_022817445.1 Habroteleia sp. ZL-2020
GCTCCGGGCACCAGTTCTGCCACCAATCCTAACGCCATGCGGATGATCTTCGCCAACACAATGTTTACCAACGTTGCCAAAACCAACGACGGCGGCGTTTACTGGGAAGGGATGGAGAAAGAAATTGATGACAATGTCCAGGTGGGAAGCCAATTCATATTCAAATTGCGTAGATTTATTTTATCATGGTGACGACGTGGTTTTGTTACTTAGATAATTGATTGGCTCAAAAATGTCTGGGTGAAGGGATCCAAAACCCCTGCGGCACATCCAAATTCCAGATTCTGCACTCCCGTTAAACAGTGTCCCATCGTGGACTCATCCTGGGAGGATCCGCAAGGTGTTCCCATCGATGCTATTTTGTTTGGAGGTCGCAGACCCGAAGGCGTTCCGTTAATTTACCAAGCTAGAAATTGGGAACATGGGGTTTTCATCGGAGCCTCGATGAGATCGGAAGCAACCGCCGCTGCAGAACACAAAGTAAATTCCGCCGCAACTTTTATATGTTTGATACTAAATGTTAGGTGTAGAAGCAACGAATCAAAAAAGCAATGAATTGGACTAGTTTTAGACGAGTGCCTGACCAGTTCTACTATAAAACTGGTTAGGTCCTCGTCTAAAACTAGTCCAATTTCTACTAGGACACTTGCATAGATGACAAATCGCCTATTAAATGGTTTGACTCTTTTAGGGAAAAGTGATTATGAATAATCCATTTGCTATGAGACCATTCTTTGGATATAACTTTGGGCATTACCTTCAGCATTGGCTCAACATGAAAAATACTCCGAACAACAAATTGCCTTCTATCTTCCACGTTAACTGGTTCAGAAAAGGTGCCGATGGGAAATTCCTATGGCCTGGATTTGGGGAAAACTGCCGTGTCCTTGATTGGATTTTGCGCAGGATAGACGGCGAAGATATAGCTGTGGAATCGCCTATCGGTTTAATACCGAAACCAGAATCGTTGAATTTAGAGGGATTGAATCAACAAGTGGATATGCGGGAGCTGTTCAGCATATCGAAGGACTTCTGGCAAAAGGAAGTCGCTGAATTGAGGAACTACCTCGACTCCCAAGTTGCCGATGATTTACCAAAAGCTATTGTTGTTGAATTGGAAAAACTCGAAAAAAATGTTAATAATATATAGTTTTGTACCTTTTTATTGTGGCTATTAATACTTTTTTATAATAAAATATTTTTTTACCTAATTTAAATACTCTTATTTATTTTTGTACCTCATTATAAATTACTTGTTGCGTATAGGTAGGATAATAAATGCGTATACAGAATTAATTAGACAGACATTTAGATGTTCTTTATTCGAATATGATTTACAGGTTTAATGTATGGGTTTACGTACCTTTCTATGTAATATAAACTTTACAAAAATATATGAAACTAACATACTTTGTAACTTATAATTATTTACAATAAATTATTCTTACGTTACAACAACGCACGGAAACGCGAGTAAATAATAGGTTACCATACATTTTGTTATGTACAATGAGAGAACAATGCCATGATATTTATTTTACACACGCTGTACAAACGCAACAAGACTAGAATCTTATAATGTAATCAAACAAGTATAATTTAACAAAGTAATACAAATTCATGTGCCTAATATATACATGATATTAAGTCAAATATGAATACTGTGAATCTTTGAATTCGTCTGTACAAACGCTTTTTAAACGGTGGATAATTTTTAGTTCGTATCAATTAATTGTAAATTACGTAGCAATAATAAAGCACTCGAAACGTTAACGTAAATTTTAGTGATACGTAAAAAATATTTCGTTCAAGAGTTGTTTTCGCGTGAAGTTCATAATCGTTTATATTTTTACAATCCGATGATGTAAATCCCTGAAAGTTAAATGATTTTCTTTTTGGGACTTGGAAATTGCACACCTTTATCATACACATATTACAAGATAACTATTCAATTAGTGTAATATAATTATAATTTTCCGGGATTTGTACAATTTGTAGATTTTGAACAAATATATATAATTTTTTGGAAATAATTATTAAATTATATAAGATGATATTTTTTACTTCTATTTTAAATATCGCAAAAGTATGTTACAATTTTTATATTTAAGGACTAATTGTAGTTTCTTATTAAATATACACAGTTTTTATTATTCGTGCTATGTAATAAAATTTAAATTACTTGTAAAAAGAACTAGACTAGCGTTGCCTTAGGTTGCAACACCACAGCCATACAGTATACAGTTGTGGACATAGTTCGTTGAGTGAAAACGATGATATCCCCCGGTTTCCGGAAATAATGAATTAATTAAATTATAGATTGATAAACAATAAATAGTTTGGTAACTATAGTTTTAAAATAGGTTATTCTGCCATGTAAAAATTTATATATAGGGCATATGTGACAGTATATATGACACATATGGCACATATATGGTAACATATATAGCACATAGATGGTAGCATATATGGCACATATATGGTAACATATATAGCACATAGATGGTAACATATATGGCACATATATGGTAGCATATATAGCACACAGATGGCAACATATATGGCACATATGGCACATATGGAAACATATATTGTAACATATATAGCACATGTGTCACATGTATGGTAACATATATAGCGCATATGGCACATATGGCACACATATGGGGCATATATGTTTGTGGATTCCCATTTATATCTACATGTATGGAACATATATGTCACATATGATTTAGCTCGCGTATATGGCAGATATATGTTTCATATATGGCGTATATATGTCACATGTATGGCGTATATATGACACATTATTGTTCATTTTCACATGGTGTATTACAGTAAATTACTATTATAAATCTGAGTATAATTATTTGAAATCATTAAATTAATTTGCCGTACTGTAATTTTATTTTATTTTTGATAATTACAACCATCACATGGCAAACGCAATTCATCAGACTTATATTTAGTTACGATATTTTAAAATATATTTACATATTTATTATAAAAATGTAAATATATTCCGAATCAATGTTAATAACAAAATGATATTTATAAGATAATAAGATTATCGACTAATGATATTGTAAAATGTATTTATTTCATTGTACTGCAATATATAAAAACATACGCTGTAATTGTCAAACGTTAATGAATAGGAGCATAAAAAATAACATGTTTTTTAATTCAAATTTTGTATCATGTTACTCTGTAATTTTTAGATTGACAATTGTAAGTACAAACTTGCTCATTATTGCATACAATTGTAAATAATAATTACGATTTAAACTTTTCAAGCGAAAATCGTATTTGAACACATCGGAGAAATAATACTATTTATCGTTTCGTAATTATATTGTATTTGAACTATAAATTACATTGTAAATGTATTTCAGTTGTTGGTAATATTATCTTATAAGTTTGTTTAATATATTTTCTATTGATAATATGGTAGATGAATAACTAAGTAAATTTTGTATCAACATTTTTGCATACACGAAAGTAAAATATTAGTCTACGAAAAAACATAGTTGTGTTACAAATTTCAAACAAAATGATTTGCGAAAAATATTTGTTTTCCTTTCGACATTTTGAGTTAATATTATTTCATTTCAATGCATTTAAACTATTTTAAATTTATAATTATTTTTTCATTTATATACGTAAAACTGTTGTTGAGATGTAAAAATTATGAGTGTAATTATCTAAAATTACTCCTCGTAGAAATAATAATTTGTCTGATAAAAGTCTAAAAAAGAATTTAGCCAGCAAATTATCTCAATATGGAACTTTTATTATTTTATACGGTTTTACCCATGTAAAAATTTATATATAGGACATATATGGCACATATGTGGCAACATATATGGTACATATATGGCACACATGTGGAAACATATATGGCACATATATGGCACGTATGTGGCAACATATATGGTACATATATGGCACACATGTGGAAACATATGGCACATATATGGCACATATGTGGCAACATATATGGTACATATATGGTACATATGTGGAAACATATATGGTACATATATGGCAACATATATGACATATATATGGCCATATATGACAACATATTTGTCTTCGTTTATGGCACATATATGGCACCATATATGACACATATATGGCTGTATTTATGGCATATATAAATGACTTCATTTATGGCACATATATGCAAGCTAATGCATATATGGGATATATTATGTTCGTGGATTCCCATTTTTAACTACAAATATGGCCACAATTATGGCACATATATGGCGCATATATGTTCATTTTTACATGGGTATTTAATTTATACAAAATGCAGAATCATAGATTAGTTTAATAATTACACTATCCATTTTTTAATGCAAAATCATTATTTTAGATGCATTATATAAAATATTATTTTGATTTCGTGTACTTTTTATCTACCAAATGTGACGAATTTTTGCGATAATAATTCATAACAAATTATTAAAACATTTTATGTAATCAAAAGGAGATAAACATTTCATATATTTATTATAGCAAAAATTGTACGATTAAATTAATGATTATTTCTAAGATAAATTTATCACGCTAAACGAAACATGATTTCTTTCAATGTATATTACATCAAATAATGAATTATAGCTTCTCGAAAGTTACAGTATTTCGCCCTCAAAATGGTTTACCTTGGGGGAATAACAGTAATCATCGTTTGCGTAAAAATGAGATTGAAAAATATCAAGGCAATCGTTTAAATTTTTCAATTTATAATAGTTATTTGTATAAATTGTATTATGTGTACAAAGAAAAAAAAAATGAAAAAGAGTTCAATTAAACAACAATTTGCAAGAGTCAATAATTTCATTAAACATTATTATTTTTTTTTTCGTTAAATAATTTCATGTTATTTAAGGTGTTATGAGGCATTAGTAAGTTAAAAAAAGGGTATGAAACGATCGTAAATTTCTTATAGTGTATTCCATGTTTTTAAAACGTAATGAAAATATTAAAATATTGTTACTTTTTCCACCAAATTTGGGTAAATAGGTTTTATAATGCCTTTTCTACAGAATTTTTAACTGCAAAATTTAAAAATTATTTTTATAGAAATAAAAATTAGCAAAAACTTTTGTTTATTCGCATATACAGAAGTCGAACATTATTTTATTTTGTATTGAAACATGCCTTATAGATTATTGTTTATGTAGGCTGGCAGCGGTTTCGTGGCCGAGTGCGTTAAAGCGAACCGAGCGTCCGAAGCGTGTCGAGTTCGAATCCCGCAGCGGTCCGAGTTTCGAGCGAAATATAAATAGATATACATATGTAATTTTTATAATCTAGCTACTTCATGTAAAATTTTCACAATATAAAGTAAAAATTAAAGAAAAAATGTACTGATTAATTTGATACAATTTATTTTTAAGCAAAAAAAATTCAGTTTCATTTTATTAGTTTAATATTTTCCATTAGAAAAGACGCATTTTTACATTAATATAATTCCTTAAATTTTATTAATAAATAAACTAAATCGCCTTATAAAACCAGTTTGCCCCAATTTGTTTTTCTCTCCGTTATTGTTATTTATAATTTCAGATAGGTCAAATTGAACAAATTCTTAATTTGCGTTAAAAGTTGTATTATTTATAGTTTTACTCAATAGTATTTTTATTTGAATCCGTTATTTCCTTCCTTAAATCTGTAATAAGTACATTGAATGGACATGAATCGAAAAAAATTGAATACAATAAGTATTATTTACTATTCCGAATTGTACTATGGTCCCTTAGCTTTGATATTTTTTTCTAAAAATAAATATTTGCATATGTACTAAGGCTTTATAAAGTTTTGTAAACGTGCAGCAGTTTGGAACTAGGTGCAAAAAATGAATGTATAAATCAGTTGATTTTAATTCATATCTATGAAAAATTATAGTGTAGTTTCTTGTAGATTAATGTATGCAATGTCTATAAATAGTTATGTTAATTAATTCCAATTGCGAAACTATTTGCACCCTTATCCAATGCTACTTAATGTAGTATGTACCGTTGATGCGAATTCATAGCAATTTTAGTCTTTCTTCATAATGTCGATGAAAATTTTCACACAACATCAATAGCTAAAACAAAAAGTACAATTTCTTATTAGTAAAGGAAATTCAAAATAGTTATTTATAGTTTTATATATGATATATGTTTTTTTATATATTAAAAATATCAGAAGTAATTAAACAATTGGTATCGTGTCAAATAATGCTTTTTCTTATTTTATTATTGCAATATAGGCACAGTAGTTAATTTGCATTTAATAATTGAAGAAACTTAGCAGTTTCAAGGTGAAAAATAAGATATAAGCAAATATATTAATAATTAAATTCCTAATAACTTATAAATGGCCCGTAATATGTATAAAATTTTAAAGTTAAAATAATCGAAATTATTTTAATAATGCTACAACGACGAAAAAATGAAAAAAAAATCTTTTTATTTTTAAATTCAATGTTCTTTTTATGTGGAAATACTTGTTCATATTATGCGTATATTTTTAAGCTGAGCTAGCTAGATTGGGTTGTAGAAATGTATATTTGTATTACGCATAACAAACCCTTCGATAAATTGTATAAAGTCGACGCTTTTTTTTAAACAATTTAGTAATGTGTCAAAAGTTGGTTGTAAAAAAGGATTTTAATAATCTCCTTGCAAAAAAGATAACGTGACGAATTGTTGAAAAGCGATAATTCGACGTTTTCTTGTAAAAAGGATATCGTGAATGATTAATGGAAAAATGGGATACCTTAACGCAGTTCAGTAATTTAAGATGCCCGGATTTAACGTTTTTCAAACCTAAGATGAGCATAGGTATGAAATGTTTTTTTTGCAAATTTGATTCTATAAATTGAATTTTTGGTGTATAAATGAGTTTCTGAACAACCTTCGATTGATATAATACGTTATGTTTGCAATTGGACTGAATTTGAAAAAAATTTTAAATCACCCGAAAAATGATATCGAAAAATGAGAGATTTTAAAAATGAAAAAGTTGGATTGTGTTAATACTATTCATCTAATCTTTATCTAATAAAGTTTTTCTTGTAGAGATTTGAATTCTGCATTAGAATAATATAGATATTTGTACGTTTGAATGAGTATTTGAAGAGAATTCCACTTATTAATTTTGAAAATTTGACAAAAATCGAAAATTTCTCCAGGGTGGGGCCTTCTTAATTTCGGTAGGTCAAAAAAATTATTGTTTCAAATCTCGCTAAATTCGATGTAAATGATATCCCTTATGTAAAAGAATATAGAAAATGGTGTTTAAAGTGCAAATTGGAGAAAAAAATTTTTCTCCAATTTCAGGTGCCTAGATTTCAGGTTTTTGGAACACAAACTGAGCTTGGAAATGAAAATTTTATTTTGGAATTTTGTTTCCGCAAATTGTATTTTAGGTTCCTTTATAAGTATCTGAGCGTCCCTACACCTATATAAGACACTTTACTTTCATTTTAATTGAATTTGAAAAAAAATTTCAAATCACCCAAAAAATGCTATCAAAAAATGAGAAATTTCAAAACAGAAAAACTGGGATTGTGCTAATATTCTTCATCTAATCCTTTTCCAATGAAGCGGATTTTGTGGAGATTTAAATTCTGCGTCAGCACCATATAAATACTTGTATTTTTGTACGACGTTTTAAAGAGAATTCCATTTATCATTTTTGAAATCCTGCCGAAAATCAAAAATTTCCCCAGGGTGGGACCTTCTTAATTTCAAGAGGTCAAAAAAATTATTGTCTCAGATCTTGTAAAATTCAATATGAATGACATTCCTGATGTGAAAGAATATAGAAAATGATGTTTAAAGTGCAAAATGAACAAACAAAATTTTCACCAATTTCAAGTGACCAGATGTCAGGTTTTTGGAACACAAACTGAGCTTGAGGATGAAAAATTTTTTTTTCCGTTTACTACCGCTAATCGTATTTTGTGTTCATAAATAAGTTTCTGCGCAATTCTCCACCTGTATAAGACATTGTTTTTGCATTTTTACTGAATTTGAAATAAATTATTTTGAAATTTTGAAAATTATTTTTACAACTAAGTTTTAAGAAGTTGCTTCATTCTTAAGAATCGTCGAAGTATAGAATTATCACGTCAATTTCCACTTTCGTTTTCTAGTGATGTTTTTTTAATTATACCATCATTTTAAAAGGAAAAGAGTACATGATATGACAGAATAATAAACATGCATCGACTCATTTATTTTACTTGCGTTAGCTGATACAAGTAAACACTATGCATTTTGGTACATATGCATACCGTTAGGTATCTCCGCTTTTTTCATTTAATGCAAAAGAAACTTTTTGAATTATTAAAATGTTCTCCAAACACGGTTTTAGAGCGATCTGTGTTTCCTTTAGAAATATAAAGTGGAAAACGGAAACTATACAAAAAGTTACTGACATCACAGACTTCTAGCATGCAATAAATTAAAGCACGATAAATGGATTCGAGAGAAAACATCGATTTTGTCATTTTTTCTACACGTTATATTAATGAACTTTATAATTTTACCGACTAACATTTTTTCTTTGATTCAAAATTAATGTATTCTCTTCTTTCATTGCATTACTTTATTGGCACTTGACATCCTCCAACACACTTTTAAAATTAATTTTTAACTATAAAACTATTTTTCTTTCAGTTTTTTTTTCATTTTCGATAAAACGAAAATTTAAAATATTTGCATAACTGACAAAAGTTAAAAATTTTAAAAAAATTATTTTACATTTATTTTTAATTTATTCAGTTATAACCTTTAGTCTTGTTAAACAATCGGTACTGAAAATATTCGACTTAAACAGAATTTAAATGCAAATAAAATAAAATTTATTTCAAATCTTCAAATAATTTATTTTATTATTATTATAATTATACACGTTTTTAATTCATTTATTAAATTTATCACTGCTTGCACAATGAAGAAAGTAAAAATAGAAATTTTGAATAATTATTACAAAAATAATCATAAGTTTTTGCCAAATGTAGTCGTATGTCTGCAATTTACCTCTAACAAAATTTAAATTTTGTAATAAAACAAAACAATTTTATACTGACACCTTATTATTTACAATAATATAAATTCCTAATTACTTCATCCGAAAAAAGATTTTCCGTTTGTAAATACAAAAAATATTTTTGAAGTTATATTGAATTGAAAATCTATTAATCACAAAATTATTCCTTTTACCGTCATGCATTATTTTTAAGTGTATATTATTAACACAGAAGTACACATAATACTGCTTAGAACTTGAATAATGTTAAAGAAGGCGTTATTTGTTTATTGATACATGTCATATTTATGTTAGTTTAATTAACATCGCAATCAAATTTGCATAGATCAAAAAGACAAATAGTTCTTTACCTAATCAAAACCAATTTCTAGTTACGATAATGATATTGTATTCGGAATTACTAACTAATTTGGTTGGTACAGAATCAATATTAGTTAGTAGTCAATTAAATGAAACAGTTTTGGTTATATTAATTTAACATTATTTACTAAACAATAACAAAACTTTAATGATTATTCGCAAAGACTAAAATTTAAACAGTTGCATCAATCTTATCAAAAAAATGTTAAATTAAAGTTTTTTAAAACTTTAAAAATGTGTAAATGCAATATTAAATTCTACGTAACGTTACCGAATTTTGTTTTAATATTTAATTTGACTCGAACAAAACTTAGAATGTAAATTGTGTACCGTTTTTGATTGTATTGGCGTTACTACAAGAGGCGTACGCAACGTTAAAGTACCATCGACATTATCTGCAAGTGTAAATTAATTTAATCTATTTGCTCTGGGATAAATAATTAAATTACAAACATCAATGCATTTTAATTACTTTTCGGTATTTCCTGTCTTACTGATTTGCATATTTCGAATCATATATAATACATAATTCTTTATGTAATAAAAATATTGAATTCAAAAAGGTTAAAGCAAATGCTGTTTCATAAATTATATAAATAGATTAAAATTTTCTTGGTAAACTTTAAAAACGGTGTTTCATTAATACATTTAGTAAGCGTAAAAATAAAATTAGTTATATATTCTTGATATTGCTCCGTTTTATATATAAATTCAGACTTTTATGTTTTCAATTTCTTGCATTTAAAGTATATTCAAAGAGTAAATTAATTTAGTAAATTAAATAAGTCGTAATGGTGTTTATTCTGTCTTTAAATAAGCCATTGCAGATTATCAAAGTTCATCATAAAATATTTCATAATTTATATCAACATGAAATTAAAGTAATAAATACTCATTGGAAAAATATTTGATACAATTTAAATTAAAAGTTGATTAGTTTTCTTAAAATAAAATTAAAATAATAAATATTCATTGGAAACATATTTGATACAATTTAAATTAAAAATTGTTTAGTTTTATTAAAATAAAATTAAAGTATTAAATATTCATTGGAAAAATATTTGATACCATTTAAATTAAAAATTGTTTAATTTTGTTTTATTGCGTAAAATTAAAGTAATCAATATTAATTCGAAAAATATTACACGTGATGAATTTAAATTTGAAATTGATTAGTTTTATTGCAAAATAAAATGATATAATTACGAACAAATATAAATTATAATCATAACAAATGTTTACATTATATATTCTGGAACGGAAAATAATCAGAAAACAGCATTTCCTCGATGGAAAATGTCTTTCTACGGTACATATTTACTTTATGACAAATCTAAAATGAATTGACGTACAATTGTTTTATTAAGTACCGTATCGTAAATTTTAGTGGCGTGAGTTGGAAGGAAACAAAATTACTACATACGATGGAATGGATAATTTAATTTTCCTCTTTAGTTTCCGCAAATTTGGCTTGCCAGAAACAATAGCATACGAAACAGTTTCGCTCTCGTTGAAGCTTTACGCACGACTTTTTAAAAATGCACGTAGTAGCTACGCGTCAGCCCGGCACGGTCTCTTTTCACCAATTCACTTGCACGTGACGCAAGCTATTCATATTTATAATCATTCTTTTTTCCCATTGTTCACTTTTATAAAAACTCTCATCAACTGTTAAATTAAAACGTATCAAATAAATACCATTTTCAGTTCAATCTGCTTTTCCGATTTTCGAGCGAAGAAATGTAAATTGATGCAATGTAATTATTTAAAATAGGAACGGCTCTAAGATTGCACTTGGAAAAAAAATAGAAAAAAAACGTCTTAAAGTTTGTTTCAATATAATTAATATTTTAGAAAGAAAAAACTTCATTTTCTTTTCATTCTTGGCGTGATAAATTATATATATCAGACTGTAATTATTATATATGGTAAATTATATGTATAAAATAAGTTTTATATACCCAGGTAAAAATTTATATATGTGAAAAATATGGCAACATATATATCTATTGATTTCATATATGTCTACATATATGGCAACATATATATCTATTGATTTCATATATGTTTACATATATGGCAACATACATATATGGGACCAATATGGCAACATACATATATGGGACAAATATGGCAACATATATATTTTTTGATTTCATGTATGGCTACATATATGGCACATATATGGTAACATATATGACATATATGGCAACATACATATATGTGAATTTCATATATGGCTACATATATGGCACATATATGGCAACATATATAGCTGTGGATTTCATATATGTCTACATATATGGCAACATGCATATCTGTGGATTTCATATATGTCTACATATATGGCACATATATGGCAACATGCATATCTGTGGATTTCATATATGTCTACATATATGGCAACATACATATCTGTGGATTTCATATATGGCTACATATATGGCACATATATGGCAACATATATATCTGTGGATTTCATATATGGTTGCACATATGGAACATATATGTTTGTGGATTTCCATTTATAGCTACATATATGACACATATAAAGATAAGTTCACACATATGTCACATATATGGCACATAAATGACACATATATGCTCATTTTTATATGGGTATACAGTACCATAGATTTTTTCACTCAGAAAACGTGCAATGAAACTTCATTTTACGCAGTATACACAATTTATGGAACATATTTTATATCCAGATATATATGTGTGTCTTAAGTGATAATTTTGTATTATTTTCTATTAATAAATTAGTAAATGCAATGTTGCAAACAATACATACCTATGTTATAAGTTATAACCGATTCAAAACTGGGCCTGTGTCAATAATTGTTGCAGACATCCTCCCTATAAGCATGTGATATCATTTAATATTAAATAATGTCCGGAATATGCTACCTCAATGGGTATAATAGAAAATAAGACATATTATTAAAAAGTGTAAAGCATTTTATCATGTTTTCATTTATATTAATATAGCCAATGCACGTTAAAATAGTAGTTTAGACTTTAATTATACTATAATTTAATAATAAAAAGGAAGAGTGCAAAACATATTAACTGAATAATGAAAATTGAATTGTAATTAATCAAAACAATTTTAATGAAACTAAATTAATTTTTTGTTACGTCATATACTTTTTTACAATAACTGTTATAAATGTTTGAAAATTTGAAACATTTCTCATATTAATTGGATGGTTTCAAAAATTGAATATACCAAGTACATTAATTTTGAACTGCGATATAAGCGTATGAAATGCATTACACATCTTGTTCTTATTATCAGATAATTAGATAATTTTATTAGATAATATGGTAACAATTGTATCATTTTCTTGAAATAGAGTAGACAAGAGATCGAGAGTTATAGAACCGACGCTCCAAATGGCTAAAATGATATTTAGAAGTTGGAAACGTGAATGATTCGCTCGAGAGAATGCT
>JABFPK010001025.1:0-12759 GCA_022817445.1 Habroteleia sp. ZL-2020
ATTGATCCCGGGTCTCTCAAGTACAATTCCAACACCTCACCTCCGAGCTACAGCGCCATCTATGAATGTTAGTTCTTCGATATTATCACTTATAAGGCTTTTATAAGTTAAAATTGTTCGACAAGTGGTAATAGTGAACAACTGTTCCAGTCATAGATGGCGCTGTAGCTCGGAGGTAAGATGTTGTATCGTGATTATATCTTAAAATTTCTCGTTTGCTGGGTATCGATGCCGAAAATGTATAAGGATTTTATAAGAAACAATAAATTCTTAATACAAATTTATATATAATACAAAAAACATTCGTTTCCCCTTTTCCTTAGTTTAAATTAAAAAACTGTGCGTCACAATTTTTATTTTTATAAAACACAATATTTCGATTGAAAAAGCGACAAAAATTTATTTTTTTGAATGTCGGATAATAGCAAAAAAAATATAAAAATATCCAGTTTTTTATGCTTTACATGATGATATTTTTTAAAACCGACTTAAACTTTGAAAACCCCATTTTTTCCCACAATCTGTTTTTCGGTAAGTCTCCGTTCGCGCGTATTTTTCTTCGACCCAATTCAATTGCACTACTGACCCTTTGCTCATTAATTCGATTTTCTTTTTCCATATCTTTATGAATTCTTTTTTTATTTTCAATTCTGATTTCAAAATTCCAGCTATCTTCCTTCTGCACATTTTCCTTTTGCGGCGCGACAAATCCGAACTTCTTAACGTGTACCCCAAGACTATTGTCTTCTTCAAGTCCCCACGTTTTGAAAGCCTCTGCCGCATCCCTAGCGCTTCCTCCAGTCCGCGCGTTTCCAGATTCATTTCCATCGCTCGACGTTTCGCAAGTTTTCTTTTTCTTACTTGGTACAATATCAATCTCGTTAGTCTCGTCTGTACTATTTTGAGTTTCGGCCACGTTCGTCTCTGTTTTACTATTTTCAACGACTCTTTTTCTTTTTTTTGACACAAAGCTTTCAGTTTCCATGGTTTCTTTAAGACTTGTACCGGTCTTTTGAGTTTCTTCCTCAAGAAAACTCGATTCCCTGTTTCCAACGGTTGGACATTCGACTTGCATAGATTCTTCGCTTTTCGCAGAATCTGATGCCTTCGGCTTTTGCGTTGAAGTTGCAACATTTTCCCAGTCGTTGATGTCCATCGCGTTACCGTTTTTCGCAGAAAAAGAGGCCGTTTTATTATTCTGATTTTTAGCATTGCTTGAACTAATGATCGATTTTTCCAAACTTGATTCGCCTTTCATTTTGTCGTTAGTTTTCAAATTCGTTTGCGATTGGGAACGAGCTTGACCGCTGTCGCGACTATTAATTGAACTGGTAGAGGGCGCTACAGACTCTTTGCTTAACGAGTCCTCGCAAGTTTCTTTGATGACGTTCATAAAACAGTTTTTCGACGGTTTAGTTTTGGCAACGACGTCTTGCGTGTCTTGGGCGAGTACGCAGGAATTTTGCAATGCCTTATTTTGATTACTGGACGTTGTCAAAAGTCGTCTGAAATCGTACGACGGATTGCAATGCTGTTTCGTGGAACAATAAAGTATGGCTAGAGGGATTTCAGTTTCCGAAATAATCCTTCGGTTTTTGCGATTTAAAATGCTTGCTGAAAAATAAATTTTATTTGTTCAACACATTAATTAGTTATTTTACAACTGATTAAAGGAGGCAATACCCTATAAGTAGTGAATATATAATATTGTAGTAATATTTTTTTAAATATTATAAATGTATATCACTGTAACATTGAATGTCCGTAATTATTAATATTGTCCGTAATATTACAGTAATATTCATATTACAATCAATAAATTTCATAAAAAAATTCTTCCTACACTTATGGGAATTGATCTCGAGCCCCTCAAGTACGCGTCCAACACCTTACCTCCGAGCTACAGCGCCATCTATGACTGTAACTATTACCACTTCACTATTACCACTTGTCGAACAATTTTAACTTATGAAAGCAACACTTATGAGTGTTAATATCGAAGAACTAACGTTCATAGATGGCGTAGTAGTTCGGAGGTAAGGTGTTGGAAGTTGAGAAACTTGAGTGTACTTGAGAAACCCGGGATCAATTCCTAGATATATATGATTTTTTTCTATTTAATATACAATTCTTTTAAAAATTTTTTTTAATATTTCATGAAATTACTGTAACATTTATGAATATTCACTGCTTATAGGGTTATTTTTTAAAATATGTCCAAACTTTAACTGGCAAATTTAAAGTATTAATTTAAAATAAAAAATTACTAAGTACTAATAACAATAACAATAACAATAACAATAACAACAACAATAATAACAATAATAATAATAATAACATCAAATACTTATGACTATTTTTATGGCAAAAGTCATCAATATTTAATTAATCCTGACGTTAAATAAAAGATAAACAATTATAAATATCAATTGCAAATTATTAGCAAGTACACTTGCTAATAATTACTTACAACTACGTAAAGTAATTTATACAGTTTCTGGAATAAATTTAAAAATATATTTGTGCTTTTGATACATACAAATCGCTGCGTATTGCGAAATTAAATCGTCATTGTATTGCGTTCCCTCTGTTGTTAATTGCAACACATTCACGTTATTTGCAGTGACGTCTATTTGCTGGCTTTTGTCATGTGCGTCATATAATATAATTTGTCCACCTGGTTGAAAGATTGCAAATTAGTATTTAAAAGGTATTTAAAAGTGTAATCGAATTTCAATTGACTAAATTGGTATTTTAATTGAATTAAATTATATTTTTCAGTTAAATCAGCATTTTTTTAACAAACGAGGATTAAATGAATACCTGCAGCTTGTATAATTCGCAAGTAATCTTTATATTGCCTTTTACTGAAGGATATGAATGTTAAATCGGAAAATAATGTTTTTCGCTTTGGCTGAGGGGAAAGGGATGCGTCCTTATTGATAGAGTCATCTGTCATTTTTAAAATGAACGGAAGCGGATTCGGAATTTCATCTTTATTGTCAATTGCTTGTAAAACTGCTTTCCAATATTTAATATCTACGATTGGTAAATTCGCAATCAGTGCCTGGACAACCTAAAAATTGAAAAACATTAAAAAAGGGTATGTTTAGACTCAATTTATTTCGTATATTTTATTTTTTAATTAATCATGCATTTCATTTAAGTTTTTATGTTTTTTTTCATGCTTTATTAATTTGTAAGTTACATTTTCAACATTTCAATTTCAAAATTTCAGTTTCAATATTTCAGTTTCAATAATTTAATTTCAATGTTTCAGTTTCAATATTTCAATTTCAATATCTAAATTTCAATTTAAATATTTCAATTTCAGCATTTGGATTTCATTATTTCAATTTCAATTTAAATATTTCAATTTCAATTTAAATATTTCAATTTCAATTTAAATATTTCAATTTCAATTTAAATATTTCAATTTCAATTTAAATATTTCAATTTCAATTTAAATATTTCAATATTTCAATTTCAATTTAAATATTTCAATTTCAATTTAAATATTTCAATTTCAATTTAAATATTTCAATTTCAATTTAAATATTTCAATTTCAATTTAAATATTTCAATTTCAATTTAAATATTTCAATTTCAATTTAAATATTTCAAGTTCAACTTTTCATTTTCAATATTTCAATTTAAATATTTAAATTTCACCATTTCAATTTCAACATTTGGATTTTATTATTTCAATTTCAATTTCAACATTTGTATTTCATTATTTCAATTTCAATTTCAACATTTCAATTTCAACATTTCAATTTCAACATTTCAATTTCAACATTTCAATTTCAACATTTAGATTTCATTATTTCAGTTTCAATATTTCAATTTTAAAATTTCAATTAAAATATTTCATTTTCAATATCAATATTACAATTTCAATATTTCAGTTTCAATATTTCAATTTTAAAATTTCAATTAAAATATTTCATTTTCAATAATGTTCAAGCATTATTTGCTAAATTACAATGTTTATAATGCTTCATTGGTGGAAGATTGATATTAGATTTTGAGTAAGCAAAAAAGCGAGCTTTGAAAACTGACAAAAATTATGTTTTATTAGACTTAGCTATTAAAAATATTTATTTAACGTTATACTTTTACAAATACTTCGTGACGCAGTCAAGAGAGAGACTAATTTTGAAAAATTAATACAGAATTAATGCTTTTATAGCTGAAAATTCAAATTCATCAATGTTTCGATATCTTAAAACAAAATAAATAATTATTCAACTATTTTAGCCCATTAATTTTTTGCAAATAGTCGCTCAGTTTTCTAAAATCATGTGCTTTTGGTATGCTTTATGTTAATTTCGAAAATCCATAGAAGTTTAATGAAATTTTGTATACTTTATTTTAAAGAATAACGCGTGATATATTTTAGAAATTCCATTATTATTCTCCATTACAAGTTAATGAACAAATGTTATATAAAGTACGTTTTCGTATCTAATTTCAAACTAATTTTTAAAGTTATGATTAGTTAATTACATTATTTACGTTACGCAATACTTTACTTTTTGAGTCAATGTAGCTTTTGATGTTGTCAGATGGGTACAGTGTGGTCTCCACTTATTAACAACAGATGCATCGAATATTTTTGCCAAAGATTCCAGTTCGGTGCTATCGTTCTCATTTAATTGCGATATACAAATATGTATAGGAATTTCAATTACTCTGCAACGATACAAAGTTTGGTAAAGATTTAGTTGATTACCCCCCCTCTCCCAAGAGACGTTTAACATAGACAATTTTACACTGATAACAAATCTTAAAATTTTATTTAGAAAATTCAAACCAATATATGTTTTTTACATGAATTCGATATGAAATTTATACCGCGGAAGCATAAGTTGATGAAATATTTGCAATTTCTGCAAAAAAAATTATTTTGGCTGTGAAAAAAATGATTTCGTCTTTTCAATTAAAATGTTAAAATACCAAAGAAAAGAAAAATAAAAAAAATTAAAAATTATACAAAAATGTATATTATGCATTTTTATACTCATTATAATAGAAAAAAGATAAAAATTAATATGTTTAATATTTCATTAATATAATGTAAGTTTTCCATGTAATTTCTGTATAAAATTTTAGTTTTATTTCGATAATGAAATAATTAATTATTTTACTAACGTAAAAATGTGATTTTGTAAGCCAAACTTGATTTTATCTAAATGATTTACTGCATGTTGACTTCCATTTGCGATAGCTATTGGATCTTCGGATAAAATATAACTTCCATATTTAGAGTTACCATCCTTTACAATTAATTCAGATTTGTCCTGAAAAGGAATAATATATAAGTTGTGTAATTATTTCAAATGTTATTTAATACTATTAATCAAGTGTTTATTCGGATTGCAATTGTGTAAGATTGCACACTAGAAGTATTGGAACTCGAGTTATTTTTTCAAAAAAATTAATAAAACTAACGACAAAAATATTATTTCGGCATTAGAACATTTTCGGTGAAACTCAAGCTAATTTTTTCGAAATAATAACAAAACTAATGCCAAAAAGAGTGTTTCTCGTTAATTCTTTTAAGAAGTGTTTATTTACACCCTAAAATGGGAAACGAGTGTATAGAAATTTTAAGATATTTTAAAAATGTGGTTTTAAAATATTATATAAGATTTTGGGAATTGAATTAAAAAAAGAATGAATATTATATTAATGTCGTCCGTGTAGAAGTTTCATTATGGAATTAAATTCATTTCAAAAAGTTTTAATAATTACAAAGTATTTAATTATAAAGTAAAAATGATTTTATAGAAAATTATAGAATAAATACAATGATGAATAATCACGATTTAAATAATTTATTCATCACTGTACTTATTCCATAATTTTCTACAAGAACGTAATGTATCTTATTAAAAATTTTTAAAATCATTTTTATTCCTTAATAAAACTTCTATACAGACTACATTAATATAATATTAATTCAATTATATTGATTTATAATTCATTTTCCCAAATCCTTCATACAATATTTTAAAATCCTTCAAATTTGTATAATATATTAAAATTTCTCGTTTGCTGGGTATTGAAATACGGGAAACACGAAAATATTCATATGAAATATATTCATCTTAAGATAGGTTTATATTTTTAAAAAACTTTCCTTTAATTATTTAACATATTTAACATATAAATAAAATTCAAACATTATATTAATATTGAATTGAAATATAAAATATATATTTCAAGTTTCCCTTGTATTCCGTGTAATATATTTTAAGTTTCCCGTGTATTCCGTGTAACATGTATTTCCCGTTTTTCGGTATGACATTAGCTTGAATTGCTCCAGTTTTTCCCGTTTTAGGGTACGAATAGATACCTCTTAAATCTTAAGTACAATCTCATACAATCGCAGTCCGAATAGACACTTTCTGCATTTAATACATTACTGAATTTTGAGCTTGTTGTATTTCAAGAGTAGCATGATTCCTACTGATAGAATTATCATTTAATAATACTATATCTGTGCCTTTTCTTCCAACGGTAACTACTTTGCTACCTCTAATGTAAAATATTGTTCCTGTTCGAAAGAAAATAATTATTGTTTGTATAGAAATGAATTAACAAAAGTTCTTTGCAAAACGATACAAAAATTGTGTTAATATTAAGTAACAAATAATTACAAATTTATGATAAAATTCAATATTTAGTAGTGAATTTACAGTAATATTTGATAAATAATGACAGTTTAAATGATAAATATAATTTAAATATATTTCTTTATTAATAATTTGTTAATCAAAACTAATTGTTTGTATAAGCATACCATCCTCATTTTTCAATAACCACATTTCATAAATTATTTTTTACTTGGTAAAAAATGAATAAATATCTTCCTGTACACAAACACACAAATATTTATAAATAATATTTTTTTAGAGCACTGGCTAATGGTTAATGTAGTTATTGTGTATTTATTTATTTGTTTTTGTTTTACATTATCAAATAATAAACTATGTTTGTTATAACTATAAGTATACTAACTACAAAGCAGTACGGTGTACAGTTATCTGCATTCCACTACGTTCCCCTAACAGATGGCGCATCAAATGACGTATTTCGGACACTGGAGAAAGTTTCAACAGCCAACTTCCAATAGAATCTGTCCTTTTTTATTCGTAAGAGAAAATTACATTATCTATTGTATTTTTTATATATTGAAGAATATTTTCAGAGAATATTTTCTCTGAATATTATTCGAATTAGTCAAGCATAAATTAGATCGACCTAAAGATCGACCATATGAAAACAAAGACAAAAATCATTAAAACAAAAACCTTCAACGGAATAGCGTGTTTTTAAATATTATTTTTTTGTCGAACAAATAATTAAATAAATATTCAATGTCAGTTCTAGTGTCACGGAGTTAGGATGTTTTTAATTATTTCTTTCGTAGTAATGAATTCATATTTTTAATCAGTTGTATTCAATTCTTTATAAATGGGAGAAATACACTCCCTTATCAACAAATAATATTATTTAATATTAAATAATATTATTTTTATATTTCTTGAATATTTCTAGGATATTTTTAAAGGTTTTTAAATTAACGTTTGTGAGAGTTTTTATTTAAGTATATTTTAAGTAAAATTTGAATTTTACTTAAAGATTTGACATAATTACGTAATTTACATAATCTCTTGTTTTTCGTAAACAATTACCAAAAATATGGTCATGTAGAAAAAAAAATTATTTCCACGTCTTATTTATTTCGCACGATGTTCTAATAAATAATAAAAAAATAAAAACTACATCTTTCCGCCGCATGAGTAAACATTATGCAATATAATATACATATATAAACATTCGCTATGAGTATTTCACGAAGGTCTGGATTCGCGCAAACGAGCCTTCTACGCAGAGCTGCAAGATGCGACGATTTTTTTATCATTTTGTCTCTATCTTGCTGCATGATATCCATTAAGATTGAGCGAGAAACTTTCGCCAGATCTTGCAACTCTGCTTATACGTTCGAAGGCGACGACTTACTGAAAATCAAACCGAGAGAAAAATTGTAAATTTTTAAATTCGTCGAACCAGTTTAAAAAAAATGTCATTCTGTAGAGCATTAAAAACTTAACATCTTCACCTTTTTCTTTATTTCGTATTATGTTCCAATAAATAATAAAAAAATAAAAACTATATCTTTTTCACCTACTTTTTTCAATTAAAATCTTGCGTTTTATAAAATTAAAATCGCGATATCTCATTCAATTATAAGCCAAATAACTTGCTTCTTGCGGAAAAATACAGTAGAGATCTCAGTGATGCTGAAAGACTTAAATTTTTTCATAAAATACAATAAATTGTTAATGCAAATTTAATGTGAAATAATGCCACGTTTTGTTTTCATTGCATTAAAAAAGTGTGTGACGAAAGTTGCGCGACAGAAAACTTTCAGTGACAAAGTTGTTCATTATGGTTTGAAGAATATTGTGACAATGTTGCAGATCAAAATATTAAAAAGTGTAAAAGTTATGACCATTTATTTATCGGCGCTGCACCATCTCGTACGGCTCGAATCGAACATTTAAATATTACTATAAAAATGCGTTTCTTTTATGACAAAGCTGCGCTAGGTCGTACCGCGTTAATATAAAAGTTCATAACTTTTACATTTTTTAATATTTTGACCTGCAACATTGTCAACATATTCTTCAAACCATAATGAACAACTTTCTCATTGAAAGTTTTCTGTAGCGCAACTTTCGTCACACACTTTTTTAATGTAAATTAAACAAAACGTGGTTTTATTTCACATTAAATTTGCACTATAATTTATTTTAATTTTATGAACAAATCTAAATTTATCAGTACCAATAAAATCTCTACTTTATTTTTCCGCAAGAAGTAAGTGATTTGGCCTATAATTGAATGAGATACCGCGATTTAAATTTTTTAAAACGCCAGATTTTAATTGAAAAAAGTAGGTGAAAAAGATATAGTTTTTATTTTTTTATTATTTATTGGAACATAATACGAAATAAAGAAAAAGGTGAAGATGTTAAGTTTTTAATGCTCTACAGAATGATATTTTTTTTAAACTGGTTCGACGAATTTAAAAATTTACAATTTTTCTCTTGGTTTGATTTTCTGTAGGCCGTCGCCGTTCGAGCGTAAAGCAGAGTTGCAAGATCTGGCGATAGTTTCTCGCTCTATCTTGAGGGATATCATGCAGCAAGATAGAGACAAAATGATAAAAAAATCGTCGCATCTTGCAGCTCTGCGTAGAAGGCTCGTTTGCGCGAATCCAGACCTTCGTGAAATACTCATACCGAATTGTTGGTGATGCCGAAAGCGAAATTATCGACATTACAGATTTTCTAAATTCTGACGAAACTAAAACAATAATTCATTCAAGGACTTGAGCGCCATTTTCTCAATTTTTTTACATGTTCTGCAGTAAAAATATTATAATTTTGATACGAAATAAATGAAAGTGGTGTAATTTTGTTTGTGAGGTGAGAAAAAAACGAAATTACATCTCTTGTCGTCATCCGATCGTGAAACAAATAAATTTTGATACATAATTAATCTCCCACACTCACAGAATAGCGCTCAAGTCCAAATGTAAACAAATATTTAAAAATATTATTTTTATTTCAAAACACACTAAATCCGTGACTATAGAACTTCTTGCTTAAAGTCTGCTGTGACGAAGTTAGGGTATTTTTAAATAATATACACAATAAATTGAATCAATTTCAACTGTTAATTCATTAATTTTTTCAATCAAAATAAAGAATACCCTAATCTAGTAATCAACGCTTTAAGCATCACCTTAAAACAGAAATTACGGTGCACGTAGAACACGGTAATAGAAATAAACAAAATATTAAATAACTTTACCTTTTCATGCACCCAACTATCACGAACAATTTGCTTGTTCCCAATTAGATTATAAGCAAGTTCCATTTCATCATTCCCAATAAACATACATTTCAATTTTGTCCTAAAATGAATAAATATTAAAATGTTACATCATTTATTTGTTTAAATTAACGAGTATAAAGCCTTTGAAATTACATATAATAGATAAAAATGCAAAAAAAAAAGATTTACTACGTACAAAATAATAATGTATATAATACATTAATAATAATAATGGTGTAAAGGATTTTGAAAGTATATTATTGTTCAATAAAAATGAATTAATGTAGGAATAAATGAAATTTGAACACGTACTTAGATCCAACTAATACAAAAGGTTTCTCAAACGCTTCGGAGTTGTGCACTTTAACAAAATAATCTTCTCCCTGTAACAGACGACGTTATTATAACAGCAGTTTGAAACTTAAAATAATATTTTCATTTTCATAACAATTACCTGAGAAGAATTTCTATTGTACTTCGCGTATGGCGTTGCTCCATCATAATTCCATAATTGTAGTTCGGTATGTTCAGTGCACCACAACTGCTCATCGTTAAGCCAGCCAATTCTGTCCTTAATTGCAGAAAATAAACAATTGAAATAAAGAAATCGGATATTTCGACGCCTCCAAAGAATGTCATGTCATCTGAAAATTTACATGAAGAAACCAGGTATTGTAAGGAAAACAAAACAATGAAATTGATATAGTAACATTGTTAATATTATTTAACTAATATTAGTAATATTTATTCATTTTTTTGTCCTCCCTTCTGTCTGACCTTTCGCAAAAATATGCTTGCTGCATAAAAATTGGTTTTTTGAAATTTAGAATAGCTAACCGTAACTGATTATGAATGTTCAGTTTATGTTTAAAAAATGTTTAAACAATGAAAATGCAAAAGTTGTCTATAGAGAAAGAAATCTTGTATTTTTCTTTTGTATCGTTACGAAAGAGCATCTTAAAGGGGATTGAACTCTATTTAATAAATATTACTAATGTTATTAGTTAAATAATATTAATAATGTTACTATTTCAATTTCATTAAATTGTTTTTTTTTCTATAATACTTGTTTTTTTCATGTACGTTTTGTAATGCCGGATTTTCCACGTATATTTTGAAATACGATGTTCTTCAATACGAATTTGAGATGCCATGGTTTTCACCGAGTTTTTGCTATCATTTTATGGAATTTCCATTTTATATAATTATTATTTCATCAAAAATCATTTTGTCGAATTTCATTTGAACGAAAAATTATATCATGATTAAATAAATGATTAAACAAAGGATTTTTCGATAAAATGATAGTGGCGATAAAATGATTTTGATAATTTGAAATGCCATGTTTTTCAACAACAATTTAAAATGCCATGATTTTTACCAACAATTTAAAATGCCATGATTTTCACTAACAATTTAAAATTCCATGATTTTCAACAACAATTTAAAATTCCATGGTTTTTAACAATAATGTAAAATTCCATGGTTTTTAACAATAATGTAAAATGCCATAGTTTTTAATAGTAATTGGAAATGCCATGATTTTCACCAACAAATTAAAATGCCATGATTTTCACCAACAATTTGAAATGCCTTGATTTTCACCAACAATTTGAAATGCCATGGTTTTTAACAATAATGTAAAATTCCATGGTTTTTAACAATAATGTAAAATGCCATAGTTTTTAATAGTAATTGGAAATGCCATGATTTTCACCAACAAATTAAAATGCCATGATTTTCACCAACAATTTGAAATGCCTTGATTTTCACCAACAATTTGAAATGCCATGATATTCTTTGGATTCGATTTCATACACACGCTATTTAATTGCAATATTTCTGAACAGAAAAGCTTACAACTGAACATTCCGTATTCAAAGAATAGCTAAGTGCAGCGTCTTCGGAGGTTTGCGACAAATCATAAATATTTATAAGGCCGTCAGTACTACCCGATGCAAGACCATCCCTTTTCGTTGGATGAAATGCTAAACTCGTTACTTCTTCGACGTGTGATTGCCAATAACCACCCAATGGATTGTTTCCTCCCTTATTTTTCGCATTACGAATGTCCCAAAACAGAATAAATGTTTCTCCACTAACATTTTCCGTTCCAGCGGTTAAAAGTCTCTCGTCGCAACTAATGTCAAAGCTCGAGAGTGGCTTCAATTTTCCTGTAGTTTCATCTGCAAATTACAAAAAAAATGTTATATTTACCACCTGGGTCAAATTTATATTTCATAAATAATAAATAAATAAATAAATATATCGTACGCACCTTTAAATTCTGCAATGACTTTTCCTTTCGCTCTTAAATCACAACTCGTGATTGTACCCTTACTCGTAGCAAGATAAATAATGTGTTTAGAAGTAGGACTAAATTTGACTCCGACGATAGTGTTGCTACAATGGGTTAACGTTAAAGTTTTGTTCAATGATTCGCCTACTGAATAAATGACGCATTCCTTATTAGATAGGGCTGCTGCAACTCGGAAATCTGTTTCACTGGAACATTGTTAATAATGTAACTTATTAATATATTTTATAAATGATAATAACCAAGAGGAAATTAAAATTTATGTACTGTTTAAAAAATAAAAATTGCAAATTAACTCTAATAGAAAGCAATGATTTTTAGAGATTTCTAAAAATCATTGCAAAGTCTGCTGCGACGGAGTTAGTGTATTTTTAAATATTATTCAAAATACACTGGGCAAAAAAAAAATGCACCACTTAAATATGCGCCAAAAATATCGAATTTTTAAAATGTCATATCTTTGTTGGAAATGATCCAAATTAGATGAAACTTTGATTTTTGAATAGTTTGAAGCTTTCTCTTTGCAA
>JABFPK010001026.1:0-12855 GCA_022817445.1 Habroteleia sp. ZL-2020
CACACACACACACACACACACACAAAATCTGTACGTTAAATGGGCTTTCCGCTATAAAATATTTATTGTTCTTTCTTTTACCCTCTGAAACGAATGAGATTTTCACAGTTTTTAATCAAATAAAATGCTCCTAGAATTATACAATAGAAGAATTTCTCTTAACGCTAAAGCAAACTGTCGCAAAATGAAGGGTCACTCAATGAAAGTAAAATCAAGCATATATTATAATCTAAGAATATTGAAATGTAGCAAAACAAAGGGATTTATTTTCTAAGCAAAGTCTGCATTACGGATATTATTATTCAGATAATACTGAACAAGGTCGAATACGTTACGGGATTCTTTCTTTTTCTTTCCATAAATTTGCGTTTTTTAGTAAATAAAATATATAGTAGTAAAATTGAAATCGCCACTATAAGCACCATCCTACTCAAATGTAGATAATGCAGAATATTATAATTTTATTGCTTAACTTAAGTTAAGATTCCGATCTACTTTTTCGATTAAATAGGAAATTTGTATATATTACCGAATGACCAAGTGGAGAAGAGTAATCAGGGTTTATTTTTACGGAAAAAAAGAATATAAATTACTATCTTAGTTATTAGAGTGAGGACATACTTTAAAGGATATAAAGAAAATATTTAGATAGTACAATAAATGCTGGCAAATAAAAACAGCCAAACATATTTAAATTTTACTATTTAAGTAGAGATTTTTCAATTTTTGAAAGTATATCGTGGATATATCCACGCTAAAGTAGCTAAGTGTATATGAAATATTTACCATTTCACAATTTATAAATTACATAAATTATTTTTAATACAATTTTTGCGTCATACCTATATATCATTTTAATGTAAATATAAATTTTCAAAAAATAATATTAATTTTTGTATTTTTTGATACATTAACTATTTACTCAAACTGTCAAAAAAGTCCTAAATTATTAAACGAAATTGAATGCATAACAAATATAGGAGTAAATTATTATAAGGTAACTATTACTATATTTTATTTCTGCTGTTCATTGGAATGAGAGAGAGAGAGAGAGAAGTAAGAAAAAAACTTTTTCAAGGAAACGAGGAAATAACGTGCTCAACACGCATGCGTGGTATTGTACTTTAATTCTTGCAGTAGGAAGAAACTTCAATTTGCAATTACAGTAAACTTTACCTCAGATTTTTATTCCAACAACGACAATGGTGAACTACAAAGAAAATTTCTTTGGAATAGCCACATTTTTAAAGATTTTTTTCTGAAAAGGTTTAAAAGGGGTATTTTAATAATAGAGTGTTAAGATAATGTAGGAATTTTGAAAAAAATCGCTTTCTGCACATATACTTATAAAATTTATGATTCCGAAAGTCAATGAGGTGGCAGACGAAGGCGTCGATAAAAGCAGAACTATGGACAACGTGACGGCACGAACTGCCGTCGTCTCATAAGAATGAGGCTTTCCCGAGCGGCCTATGTGTTCTACGTTTGAGTTTCACGTTCAAGTTATAACGATAATTGTACGCCACGAAGCCCACGCGACGGACTTTTTCACATTTTCGTTACGGTTTTCTATTATTTCGTTTTGCTTATTTCACTCTCTTTTATTCTTGTTACGATTTTCGTTTTTTTGTAGACTATTTTAAACGCCCGTTTATTTTCTTACACTTTTAAATTTCCGTTCACATTTATTTTAGATATAATGGTTATTGAGAGATAAATATTGTAGATTTTTCTGATTTTTATTTATTTAGATAATGTGAAATTATGTAAATGTTAAGTAAACTTATAAGGTATAACTTGAAATTAAAATACATATCAGTGTTTAAAGATTTACACCAACTGATATCTATTAAGAATAATTAATATAATATTTTGTATTGATTTTTTTTAAGTGCAACAGAAAGTTGAATCTCATGGATAATAAAAATGAAATATTATAACGCGTATTTACTGTTCAGATAATAGAAACAAAAAAAATGTTAATAAATAAGGACAAACAGTTGTTACTGTACATACGTATGCCGGCTTTCTTTGGTTGTTATCAGTATTTTTAATTTTTTTTTTAAATTTGTAACTGGTTATAGAGTATTGGGAATTGTGCAACATTTTTAAGACCTTCTTTTACACTGTTTTTTTAGGAATGAATTAACTAGAAAAACCAAAATTGCGTATAAGCGAGATACAGCAAAAAATTAATTTTTTAAAGATTTCGTAATTTTTTCCTTCTCTGGAGTACTACAAGTAAACAGTGGTGAATGTCGGGCCGTATTGTTGAGGTGTAAGGTAGGGTTGTCGCCCTGACAAACGAATAAAAAAAGTGCACTTACAATTATCGCTAATGGCCTGACACGGATTGACGGTTGTCCGTAACAGACAATCTTCGGCATCAAGCAAGCAACAAGCGGGTAGTGAATAACATGTTATAAAAGTAGCGGGCGTGCAGCAAGCGGGCAAAGCGAGTATAAGGCACAGCGGGATACAAACGGGAACAAAACAAATAATACACATATGAGTATACACATATGAGTAGTGGACGCGGGGTCGGAAAAACGGGCATTACTTTTATACGAGAAAAATCGCGGACCGAGCGGTTGGCGGTTCAAAACTGGTTGTCGCGGAGAAGGAAGCAGTAATTAACGGCGGGTGTTGTGGTGTCTGGCGCATACTTGCTAATTAGACGGTCGAAAAGCCATTAATTGAGGGGACCGAACTTTATCGATAGCTAGCGGATCTAGCCGATCGATTCACATAACCATTTCGCTACATCAAGAGATACAGAGTCGAAAAAAGTCTCGAAACGGTCAAATATCTTGAGAAATACATGTTGAATTGTAAAATAAAAATATATGTGCATCTGTCAAATATTTTCGAAAAAGCCATCTAATTTTACAAGTCCAGATAAGTTTGTATTGCAGATTCTGATTCTATTTTCGTTTAGTAAATTATATTATACTATAAAACCTATTCAATTTGGAGTAGTTAAATTTATTTATACTTTAAATAAACATTGCTAATTTATTTATAAGTATAATTAATTTATGAATAATTAGAATAGGTTAATCACTTTCTCATCCTGATGATGTGATGATATGTATAACATTTAGTATATTACACTAAATATATTTAACATTACTTATAATTTATTTCGAAAATTCCGTTAAACATGTCGTCCAAACATATAAAATTCGAGCGTTAAAAGATATTTGGATTTGTAATCATTTATAAAATACATAACGTTCTATGTAGGAGTAGCATTTATTGAATGTACATTCCGTAAATATTATTATATATATGATAAATATATTACTATATTATTTTGTTTAAGAAACTACGATTTTTGTAATTTCGAATATCTTTGTATAATTCTAACTATGATACAAATAGTGTTTTTCAACTTATACTTAAACATAAAATTAAAATATTATATTTATTTGATATACTTAAATTAAATAAATACAATATATTTCTTGTTTAAGAGTAAACATTATTTTGCTGTTTTTATTAAACGATATACATATAATAATTGAAAATATATTATTTGCGTTACACTTCTAAGCTCAATCTATCCAGAGTTGAATTATCTCATCTTTGTGAATTACGCGCTAATCTAGAACCTGAGTTATTTTAACCTGGACCTCCGTATAAGTTCAAGCTTGGAAACGGATATTTTCTTCTAGATCCTCATTTCTGCTTTATCTATGTTTCTAACTTGATAATATATAAGATATAAACTATGTGCATATAAACTAATTGTTATATATTTTGTTTCGCCTTTTATTAAATTGTATTTTAGCGTAAGAAAATAAAGTATTATTTCAAGATATAGGATTTTCGTATCGATATCTTCGTGTACATTTGGATTTTATCATTACCTTCTCCTATTCACAAGCCACAATAGAATTTTAGAATTTACATAAATAAATATACATCTTTCAATTATAAGTGATTAAAGATTTTTCAGCATATTCTTTCCCTGCTATTACTTAGACACAGCAAGTAGTTTATTTATTATATTATTTGTTTAGTTACGAATAAACACTTGACGAGTAATGCAAATTAATGTTTTCCATTTTATTACTCCTTAACGAAAAACAACAATTCATAATATTTCAAGTTCACTTTTCCAATTATATATGCTCCATGAAATATACGTTTATTGCTGATACTCGCACTATACTTGTTATCGAACTATATTTATTATTTTCAAATAATATAATCTCATCATTGGCCATATCACTAATAAGTCAAATCATACGCGCGCGTGGCTCCATTTACACTTACATTTCTGCTATAATGACTTGTGCTATTCTAATGGTAGTTTTCCTAATATTATAGATTAGTAAGTGGATAGTAAAGTGCCATTATCCTGCTTTATGAAATATTTAATAGGTATGCTTTAATTTTTGGATAATAATTCCATCGTTACGAAATTTATAAGTGTAATAATTTTTGTATAATATGCAATCCGTCAATAAATAATAGGAATTTCTTTTATAGTTCTGTAGTTTATATTCACTCAAATGTACCTTAATCGTTTTTAGTTTGATTTGACCAGGATGTGTGTCACAAGATTCTATATCTACCAGTGATATGGTGGTTATATTTATATTATCAGACTTACAATTATATCCAGAGAGACCCATTGTCGCATGGTTATATATCAGGAAGTATGTATTTAGTGTGGTTGCAGTCATCATGATCTATAAAGATAATATTTAATTAGAGTCTGAATATTCCGTAATGTGTATGAGTATTTTAGTCGATCGGTGAATTCAATCGTTTCTTTATCTTTTATTAGAAGTTTTATTATTGTCATGTCTAAAATATTAATTATTTTGTGCGAGGTCAAATAATGTTACTAATCTTACTCTGTTTGAACTCAGTTTGTGAAAAAGCAGTCTCTTTTCTTAAGCTTTAGTACGTAATTATGTGTTCGTAATATCTTCTGAATTTTTTTCTTTTGTATGAATTAGAATTTCTTTCTTATCTTCATTTAAATCGTTTAATTTTGTTATTAATCGCATTAGATATTCATCATATACCTATGTATCTAATTATTCCAATTTACTTAAAGGTAATATAATTACATTTGTACATTAAATAATGCAGCGGTCTTATCAAACACTGATTGACGAAGGGTTCTCTTTGCTGTTTCTTGTGTACGATAATATTATAACTTATTATGAAAGGTTGTCGAATGAGATATTATATTTTAATATAATGTTTTAAATATTTCAATAATGCATTCTGAAATCGTTCTATCGATTCAAATCACTGGTATGCAATTGTTTATCTACTAAATTGTTGTTAATCGTTTAATTGATTTAGTAATGAAATTCTCACCCCGATATGTTAATACGACTATTAGATCATATAGTGATAATATTCAAATTTTGTATATATACTTTTTAACTGTAAGTAAATGCTATACAATTAACATATATATACTGCAATGAATAAATTTTGCATTATGAATATATATTTATGTATTAAAAATATCATACTTGTAAAACTCCTGAAATAGCCATCCCTGTCATTGTCCTTACACAATGTATTTTCACTTTAAATTAAATATTTCATTGTAATTTGAATTATTATATTCTTCAAAACGTATTAAAGAAAACACTTTTGTACTTATATTTTAGCCAAATTTCTCTAAATGATGTCTTTGACATTTCATTAAAGATTGTTGTATCCTGTATTTAGATTCTTTCTAGACGTTTGTTATTATTTAGATTTATATTATTAATTAATTAATTATTAATTTCATTTTATTTACTAATTTACATACATCATACTCTTAAGAATATTTATTATTCTTTTTCTTTTATATTTTTTATTTCGAATATATTATTTACTAATATTATCTTTTGTATATTTATACAAGAAATTATTCCCCTTCATTATTTCTTTAATTATTTATTATGTAACACTATATCGAATGCTAGCATCTGTTATCTCTCTCGTTTCGATTCAGAATAACTTGTCATTTAGAAGTTTAATAACATTTTTAACTTTATATTCTTTTATATTATCACTTTTATTTTCATCTTCTTTATATTCTCTCTCATTTCCACTTTCACTTTCATTTTTGTTATTTTCTTTTTTATTGCGAGTATATCCTTTTGACTTTTATTGTTAGATATTTTTATTTTACTATCAAATTGTCTGTGTATTTTTTCCTTTTTTCCATATTACTCCCCCGATATTTTGATCTGTATCTGGTTAATCATAATAGTAATCTTCAACGATGTGCATTTTTTTATTATCTCTACTTTTCCAATATTTCCATCTCGAATAATTGTGTGTCAACATGTGGAAAGAAGTGTTTTTCGTACATTGTATCTTACATTAAAAATCATATTATTCTAATTTGAATCTATATTCTGTTAATCTAGGAGTTAGATCATCAGATTTACGCATTATATGTAAGTCTTTATAGTTTACAATAATTATAATTTGCTTTCCATGTATATAAAAAACATTAATTTACACAGTTTAAAATTAAATATATTGTTTTTGCATTTTTGGTAAATAAATATATACTTGCTGAAACTTAAACTTGGCTGAAAATTCATCTCGTATAATGTTGCTTATTCACTATAACATTATATATTTCACTGTTACTAGTTGTCTGATATCTAATTTTTTTCCCTTCTTACTATTTCACTTGTTGCTTTTATTATTACTACCACCGTATCGCTTTGATGTATCAACTGTATCCGTGTTGAGTAAATTTTATTTTGTTTACAATAAATTTATTTATTAAATATTTAATTTTTTAAATAGCACGATAAATAGCGTTAACAATTAAAGAATTAAATAATTAAATACCATTGTAAAAATAAATTTTTAGCAACGCGAACAAAGAATTGTTCCTTTAAGAATATTTTATTTTCACATGTACTTATTATTTATTATTTATGTATTTATTTTAAACAATTTAAATGTATCTTTTAAAAGTTAATTATAAAACTAAAAACAATTTGATAATTATTATATTCTAACCAATATATTTGAATTGATTTTTTAATACACCTATGTTTAATAAGAGATTTGTTTTGTTAAAATAACACTAAATAATTGTAGTATATTGAAGTTAAAGCGTAGGGAAATAGCTTGGAAATGTCGTAATATAAGAGCCTTATTGTCCGATCATGTACAGTCCAGAGACGTTCCGCCGAAATATAATTTTATGACAGGTTCTATTACAAGGCGCCAAGACACATGCACAGTCGCGCGGTCGTGTTTAGTCACGCGAGCTTTCTTTTAAGTCAATTGGTTCTATTGCGTAATAATTAGATCTTTATTCGAGTGTTTTCCGACGAAGACGATTATGTGCGTGTGGCCTGGATCTTTGACACGCTGATTTTAAATAATACGAATATATGAAAGATTTGGAATGTTGTGTGTGTTTACTCATTGAGTATATATGGTGTGACGTCGAGTTTTCGACGGAGTTACTGTTTGGCCGCCGAAAACGACGCATTTTGTAAGTGTATCACAATTATTATCAGTTTGTAATTTTACATTTCACGCATTATAGCCATTTTATTGAAATAAACTTTATATTTGCAAAAAAGATCTCATTCTTTATTTTTTAGCTTACATAATTGTATGTTGCAAATGGAATAAAATTTTTTATTTCTGCCCTTAAGATTGAAATGACAGACGATTGACGAGTTTACAAATAATTTGCATTCTAAGGCTTCGTAATAAACTTTATCATGCGTATTTGACAAATTGTATTTCTGTCACTTAAACAAATTCTTCTATTCTTTAATATATTTCACATGTCAATACCTATACAATTTTTATTCCAAGCAAATTATCCAATTTCCTTGTGTGTGTGTATAATCACCATTTTAACTCTGTGTTTGATGTAGTATTGATATATAGTTTCATAATATTATTATATAATCACTTTTGTAGCATAAAATATATGATTTGAAAATAGTAAAATAGTCAGTTTTATTGACCGGTCTTATATAAAATTTATTTGTAATCCAGTTCTTATCATGAAGGGCTCATTTGCCTTTTACATTTTTTATTGAAAAACGCATTGCCTCTAATATAATTCGCAATTAATTATTCGTCAAATCTCAAATAGAAATTTGTTATATATAATGCATTCGAATTGTGATATATTTTTCTATATTGACATTTACCATTTTTATATTTTACATTTTTACTAACAGTATCGGGCACTTTAAATATCATGTTATATCGTTCTTGAATAACTTTCGTAAAAAGTTTTAGCATATCTTTTATTATCAAAACAATTTTAGATATATATCTTAGCGTCATCATACCGAGACGACATGCGACGAAAAAGGTTTAATGCTATTATGATTATTGCTATTATTTTTCTTGAAATGATTTGCTGTAATATTGGATATTTTGTGCAGTTAAAATATTTAATTTAAATTGATGCTGTCTGATCTCACATACATACACACAGACTTCACAAGATTAAAATAAAAACTAACTATATTAAACTACTAATATCAAATTATAATTTGATATAAAATGCACAATCTCAAAACTTGGTTGTAAAAAAGAATACCTCAGAAAACCTTTATAAAAAGTGATATCTCAGAATATGGTTCTAAAAAAGGATATAATAACTTCTCCTCGTAAAAGAGGATAACGCGAGTAATTGTCGAAAAAAAAGATAATTCGGCGTCTCTTTATAAAAAGGAATATCGCAAATAATTATTTATCGAGAAATAGGATACCGGAACGAAATTCACTAATTTTAGATTTTCAAATTTATCTGTTTTTGGAACACAAACCAACTTTACGAATGAGCATTTTTTTTTAAATTTATTTTAGCAAATTGCATTTTTGGTGCATAAACGAATTTTAAAGCAATTTTCCACTAATATAACAAATTTCTTTTGCATCTTGACTTCGTTTGTCCAAATTATCCAAATTATCCAAATTGTCAGAAAAGTGCTCTTGAAAAATAAAACATTTTGAAATAAAAAACTAATTTTGTGAAAATATTATTTATATAATTATGAGTTTCTTGTACGAAGATTTAAATTCTGCAGTTTGTTTTGTTATGCGAGTGATTGTTAAAAAAAGCGATGTCCCCCATTTTACAACTAAGTTTTTAGATACCAGTTTATCGATATAATTTATCGAGAGATTCGGCAGTGTCTCTGCCAAGTACAAAATTTTTAACTTAAAAAAATACAAAGAAATTACATTATATTATATTTATAAATACATTATAATACATTATATTATACATATATAAATACATTATATTTATTCAAAATAATACGTTATATTTTTAATAAAAATGAAAAGTAAAGGTAATATTTTTTTTTAATTTTAATAAATGATATATTATTTTCAAATCTTTACTGGACTTTATACATCTATGGCTGATTTGCCCCATGTTGGTTTATTTTGAGTTGGCTGTACATTAACATATTAATATAGAAACTGAATTGTTTTAACTTATACAATGTATGAGTTCAAACTTGAAATTAGGAATGTCATTTTGGTTTCCAGTTTTGTTTCATCTCTATTTCTATTATAGTTTTTATGTATGTAATATCTTATTAATGTTTTAATAAAACCAGAATTGCTCCAGATTTCGTAAATTTCCTAAATAAAATGTTAAAATTCTTTAATTATATGAAAAATATTGGATATTAGAACATTAGAAATATCTGTATTTTGTTGTCTCTTCAAACTTATAGCTATATGCTTATTCAGAATACATGGTTACATATGTAGTATTTTATAACTCATTCGATAATTTTTATAATTTATTTCTATATATATTTTTAATATTATTACTATGCAATAAATAGTTATTATTTTTATCATACCTTTGTGTCTATATAATTTAATCCTGTTACCTCTACTGCTACTGTTGATAGGGTAAGGTTTGCAGAAAAATTCACTGTTTTGTATGTTAGAATATGGTATTTAATTTTAAATGTAACACTAACACTAGTTGTAGAAGTATGACGAAGACCTATATGAAAATTATCTATATTTTAGAATACTTATCATCTGTTTTGTAATCATTTTTCTGCTTTCCTTTAATAATCTTTCGAATATTGGAATATCTATATTAACGAATATTATTTGTTAATAAGTATTTAATTACAAAAAATTAAATTGTTTACCATCGAATAATTCGACTAATTAATAATATTAATTAATTAATTAATATAATAATATTTTTGTAATTAATATTATTATTAATTAATATTCATTAAATTAGTAAACGAATTATTCTAATGTTTGACAAGCTTATATAGTCAAAAATATAGTATGATTAAAATTGTATTATGAAATAATTTTATATTTGAATCTAATTTGTGAAAGGAAATTAGACATAAATGTAATTTTTAAACAAATATCTATGAGTTTGCACCAATATCATATGCGGAATCTAAGCAAATAACCCCATTGCATTGTTTCAAATTGTAAATCGTAAAAGTGAAATCGTAAAACTGAGAGTGGTCGTAATTGTTCGACAGGAATTAAAACTAAAACAAAATACACGCATTTTATTTTCGAGGAGGAATGTGCCCTATATGAGGTCATTCGAATGAGACAGAAATTCATAAAGTGTACTCTAAACCGAAGAGAACGACAATTTCACATATTATAGGCAGAACGTAGACTCTGTCTCTCTCTCCCTCTCTCTATCTCAGCTCGTCAACATTTTTTTTTGCTTCTACTCTTTCCACTTTTGTTTAACGCAAAGTTTGGCATTTGTGTGACTGGTAAAAAATGTCTGCATATTTTAGAATTATAGCTAGGTCGGCACAATTTTTATGCGCTTACTTTTGTTCATGTTATGTTATAGCATTACGAGTAATTTTATCCCAAATAGACGTTCGTTTAGTCATTTTTTATGTTTTTCCCTGCGGAGACAATGGTTTTCAACGAAAAACTATATACTCTTTGTTAAGCTTTAGCGACGCAGGAAATTTCGCGCACAATAATGTAATTTGTCTGTCGAAAAAAATACACATTTAATACTTATAATAGAATTTCAAGTAATGAGAAATTCAAACGCGTTCGGCCGCAGCATAAAAAGAGGACAGAGAGAAAAAGCGAGTGGAAAAAATCGCGAATGCAGAAACATAAAAGGCCATGACAGGTGTAATAAATGTGCGTATAAAAACGCGAATCCTCCGGCCGACTTATTTCAAAAAACAATATTTCTTGTTTGAATTGCGAAACATACCGTGATTTATACGATATCAGTTCAAAATGCGCTCTTTATATTTTCGTTACGTTGAGATAGATGCATAACGGAACTACGTTACGTGCATTGGAATACGGTAAATGAGTTACTTTAATAGATTATTTAAACGACTAGTCCAATTTTTCATCGAGTATACGATAGCTTAATTGGAGAAAAAAACATTTATACAACATACATTTTATACAGTTAAATTTTTCTAGACTCTGAATAATGATAATGTTATCACTTTTTTATCTTTGTAGGAAGAAAAATAATAGGTAATGCATGATAATATTATGCATATAAACATTGCACGTTGAAGCGATATACGATCCCTTATTACGTCGAAAAAGTTTCATGTTATGTTGACAACACTTTGTTAGGGTTTAATATCAATATTTAAGAGCATTTTTTATTTGTTTCGACAAAACCCGTTTTCTCTCTGCAATCTTATTTTGGATAATGAAAGAATCCTTTCCAATGAATAATCTAAATATTTATTTAAATAAGTAAAGAATTATATGAATGGAGAAAAATTGATTAAATTCGGTGAAATGGTATTAAATAATGTTAAAAAAAAAGCAAATTGTCTTAATTATCTTTTTTTATTGCCCGCTTTGATAACAAAATATTTTTTTGATTAGAAAATCTGCATTGGGCAGGCCACTGTCAGGCTTCGCAATTTTTTTTCTCTCAAACGACGATCGGTAATAGTGTGCTTTACAACGTGAAACAGCGGCATTAACGTTTACGGCTGTATCCGGGAGACTTTTCGCGACGAAGTAGATGACGTCTTATAGCGGCGCTTCCTTGGCACAAACGATCCTCTTAATCATCCGTCGGAACCTTTGTCGCGACCGTTGATTATCGCCGGCTTCCTTCAGTGCTCTTACGGGTGACTTGAATTTAACTCCATTTTTAAAGACGCGATTTAATACTTTTGCCGAGGCAGACAACAATGAGATACCCCGGTAGTACCTTAATTATAAACGACTTTTTTTCAGACGTTTTACTTTTTCTGTTATCTATCGCATTAATTTCCATTAAAAATGAAAAATCCGCATTTTTGATTTGCGATTTATTCATTAACAAACAGCACCAAAAAAGAAAGAAAAGATAAAAGGAACGACGTGAGAAGTAGGGAAAAATAACAGCGCGAGAGTTGGATATACGGTAATGCTTGAAATTTATTGCCATCGAGTGTTACCGCGCGAGTGCGGATATAACAAATCGTCCGGAAGTTTACGCTTGATCGTCTTCAAAAATATTTGAAATATTTGAACATCTTTGAGCGAACTTAAGAAAACGCTAAACCATAACACCTTCAATGAAATTACAAGTCATTTGTCTTGGCTACAGTATTGTCTTTAATCATTCGCCTTATCTTTGCCGAGTTATTCACATCTCGTTTGCAATTGTTTGATTATGCATCTTAGTATCAATAATGCTATTGAAGTACTATAAATGAGGATAATATCTTCGTGTGCGACGACACGATTTCATAAGTCAATTATTATTTGTCACCTTCTTATCAGTCAATAAAAATTTTTTTTAAAGTTTATTCTTCGTATATTTGCTTATTTCATATAGATTTGCAGTGAGTCCGCTTGTTAAATTAATGTATATATATA
>JABFPK010001028.1:0-12849 GCA_022817445.1 Habroteleia sp. ZL-2020
ACAGACTCTCGCAATCTGGCAAGAGTATGGATCGCCAGACTTTGTTAATCTGGCAGTAGTATGGATCGCCAGACTTTGTTAGTCTGGCAGAAATATGGATAGCCAGACTACCGTTCAAAAAAGCAAAACCTGGAACTCGATCATGATCCAGACTTCGCCAGACTTATCCAGACTTTTGCCAGACTTATTTTTTCTACGCGGGAAGGTATTATGGTAATGCTTGTGCACCGGAAATAATTATAATTTACAGTAGTATTATACAATTTAATATTAGCGGTAATCCGTTATATAAACATTTAAATGTATATCTATAGAGTATTAAATAATTATTTATTTACGCCGTTGATTATAATCAACGGCGTTCGATAATATACAATTTTACATAATAGTTCATGAGAAACACCGCCGAAAGCGATAAAATTGCATATGTGCTCATTGCGAGATGTTTTACCGTTGTACCAGTGCGGCAGTTTGTTTAAGAAATTCGCCCTGAAATAATCGTTGATAAGAAAAAAGTCTTAATTCGCCATTCGTCGTGAAGAGACTTTATATTAATAACTTGATTATGTGAACAATTTGCCACTTGCGCAGTGGACTGCATAATTTCAATATCATATTCGCACGACATAAATCGTTTTTTAATCGAATTTCGTTTGTGCCATGTCAAATACGTCATCTTTCTCAAGACAAATTCAAACGAGCAAATTTTCTACTACCACTTCGATGCAAACTCCACACCAACAAGCTTCGATTTATCTTACCAAGCCCAACGTAAAGTTATCTAGTAATTCTTTCATCTGACCGCGTTCGCAAAAAATATGATACTAAGCAATCGTAACGTTTACGCATGATTTGGTAGCGTTATTTGTTTCGCATTTATCGGTTTAGACAACTCACAAATAAAACTTGAATTTATATATTTATGTGGAGCAAATGTATATATATGGATGAATAAAATCAGGGCATTGAAATGGGAACGTTGAAGAAGCAAATTGAATGAGGAATGAGTCATAAATGTTGTGTTTATACATCGATAGCATACATACGTAATAAAGGGATAATAAAATTGAGAAATATCGAACAATTTGGAATACGTTTTCCCGAAATCAAAAGTTATTTATTTATTATTGAACAATTTTTTAATGGATTTAAGTATAAAGATTATTGCTTTTCTTGCATAATGTTATATTACATAAAGTGTATTTATGTCAATTTATTTAAGAGAATATTATAATGACATTTGATATATATTTCCGTTAAGTATGCCATATATTCTATATCTCGAAAATATAAATATTTTAAAGATAATAAACTACCTAATAATTTTGAAAGAAAGAGACATTTTCTTCTTTTTATTTCCGTCCAAATACATAATATATATTGAACTTAACGCTTTATTGATTTAACTATGATTTTCAGATGAAATAACATTTATTTTATTACCGATGTAAAATTAGAGGAAAAATAATTATTTTATTTACCCTCGCTTATATATAACTGAATACAATATGTTTCAAAATGATGAAAAAGTCCACTTCATCCATCAACAATTTTAATTGAGTACAATTGAATGTTTCATTCAAATCAAAAAAAAAATATAAGAGAAATTATATTATTCATTGTGTATGGGAAGAATTATGTTTTGTTATATTACAATTAATATATCTATAAATAGAAAAATATTTCAATGCTACTTTTACGATGTATAACAAAAAATATAGTTCGCAGTATTATGAAACTTATTTCAAATATTAAATTTACGCGTAAATTCGACAATTAATTACATAATATAATAACAATTATGTAGTTTATTTTCAGAAATATAAAAAATGCGAACGTATTTTAAATTTAACGAATGAAATATAAGTTGAAATTACCCGTTACATAAAACGTCATAAATATAATTTTAAAATCATTCTCTGATATTAATTCTGATTACTGGAAAGTCCCCTTTTTGATTCCAACCAACATCACTATCTGGTAGCACCTTCTGTTTTACATTGACAGAGTATAAATTGAGTTTAAAACTGACATAACAAATTGTATGTCCCCCAGAAAACTAAATACAAAAATAAGTCACGTTAGGAAGTACAAATAATCTCACCCCAGGACGGCATAAATTGTCATCGTTTTGAGCGGGATCGAACCAATACCCGGTGTATTTTCATCTGTCATTGCCGTATAATTGTCCCTCCCATTATATGAACAATGCCGACGAATATGCCGAATAGTTCATATTTTGCCGTATGCATATTCTTATTTTGTGTGACGAAAATGGTGTCATTGTTGCGCGTCACCCCTTTGGAAAGACTCGGCTTGAAGCATCCCCCATCTTCGGATATTTACGAAGGGCAGCGGAATATCGACACGCGGCCTGCCACCCGCGGTCGGCTACGCGCATTTCGCCATCGTGGGGCGTGAAATCAAAAGCTATAATATTCGAAAACGAGATGACACGCTGGCTTCGAGAGTAACGAGAAAGCACAGCTGGCGCCCGCGCCTCCGGCACATACTTTGTCCCGCGATCCAAACACGTATCCGACACGGAAAACCCGCTGCGTTTTCTAGATCTCGGGGGATGCCTTTCTAAACTTTCCTGTCGCGTACAATTATAGAAAATTTAGATTTTATTTCTGTTTGTATATTTATATCTTATATTTATGTACACTTTAATTCTTTACTACGTTATTCAATGATGGAGGGGAGTGTATGAATATATATGTATGGTCAAGTTGAAACAATAAAACTAGCGTAGATTAATTTCTTTCTTAATGCACACTGAGAAAAAAATTAGTATAAGTTTAACAATATTTTCTGGCCCAAGTAGGATATACTTGTATTATACTCATATTTGCTATATTTTATAAGTTAATATATTACAATTACGAATCAAAGTGCAATTCGTATCGCAAATTATCTTAGAAATTATATCAGATATTGATATAATTCAAATATATCCTAGTTGGGCTAGAAAATATTGCTAAACTTACTCTAACTTTTTTCTTAATGCATGATTATTATTGATGTGGATTGACATATTTAAAAGTATGAGAGTATTTCGAAATTTTATTTTTATTATATTATTGTATATTCAGGAAAATTTTACTTTAGAAAAATGTTTTTTTTTTAGAAAAAATTAATTATGTTTTAATATAATTAAATGAACATTATATTTTACATTATTTTACTAATAAAACTATAGTATCTATATCTTATAGAACGAACAAAATTATTTGAACATCAAATCATAAATTTTAATACTATTTTGGCTGACACCATCGTAGCGCTAAGATCGCACAATCGCGATCTAATCACGAAGTGTAGCATGCAATCGTCGTTCGTTCCAAGACTGTTTTATCGGCCAAACGGAAACAGAACCCAGTTATATCTATTTAATTATCTTCCGGTCAAACTATTTAGCGAATTGTAATATAAGAATCGTTGCAGTACAATAACGACGTAAATCACTTATCTTTATCATAGAAATTATAGATAATAAAAAAAAAGTGGGAGGAGTTATAAACATAAATTTCGATTTGTGATTCACAGTGGTAATTGAAGTTTATTGACTGTAATGCGGACTTTATAGAGAATACATTTAACATACGATTAATGCGTGAGCCATGTGGTAAAACTGAACTCTACTGGTTCCATATAGTGAGTGCTGGTCTTTGATGCAGCCTGCACGCTGCACTGAAAGAGCTCGATCGCGCGTGCGATATGTAATAGAAACAGCATTGTAATAGCCGCAGATCTAGGCCGACGATTGCTACACGAACGAGTTACACCGATGACAGCGTAATTGTGACAATCGACACTGGTAATTTCCTATTCACAATGTCGAATTGTACGTGGGAAAAATTTCGTTGCAGCCGACAACTCATTATCCGTTATTGTTTTTAATTATTTAAATCATATTTTACACTTACTATTCAAAGAATTATATTTGTATGTATAAAATGATGATTATAACGAAAGGAAAACAATACGTTCAATAAAGATACACTGAAAAAAATAATAATTAAAATTGTAATATATTTATCTTCTAGATTTTTTAAATTACTGAAAACAAACCAAAAATTTTATTATGACAATTAATTTAAAATAATAAATATAAAATTAATTCTTTTGAGAGATAATGTAATAATTTTTTAATTTATAATGAAGGAATTATGTTTAGAAATATACTAAAATTTTATTTAACGTTGAAATTACTAATTTTAGTTTTACATTTTTGTATGCAAGATATAATATTTAAGAATGTTCTTTTTATAATTTTTACAACAAATTTATTTTGTTTATATTCTTTTTACAGTTCAAAAATTGTAATATACATTTTTTAAACGATAATATATTTTAGAATTATTATTATGGTAACTTTTTATCATCAGCAACAAATTTGAAAGAGGATACGATCATTTTAACATCTGACTACTGCAGTTACGCATCGTTTTCCAGAGTGATAATATGTTTAACTATCCAACTACTGGTAAATTTGCAATGATTTGTTTCCCGGTGTACGGATCCATTTATATGAATGAACGCAACGGTCGTAATGAACGGTGATGACGTGCCGTGTCGGTGTTTCGTTTCCTGAGCGTTGCGTCACGTGTCTCGGAATGCGAAAGGACAACCTTGAAATTACAAATCACTATTGTAACCTCGTTCGATTGGGTCGTTTTTGTTCCCACAGTGCATTTTTTCGGCACTCGTGCCCAGTAGTCGATTTTACAGTTGCGAAACTCGCGATTTATTTACCGTCGTCAGGGGTTGGGGATATAATTTCCTTCGCGGCACGTTTTCGTGTGTGAAACACGCAACGAGCGATGCTAATAAAATAACGAGAAAGTGGAAGAGCGCGGCATTATTACGGCTTTGTTCTTGTTTTCTATAGCTGCGCGCTTTTTGTGCAGCTTCGTTAAAATAATGGGCGCGAAAGTCGCGGAATTTCATAGCGAAATTAATTGGTCGGGGTGCGAAACCATTCGATCGGTTGCTCGCGTCGAAGTACACAAATTATAGCCGCTCGAATGCAGACTTTGCAACCATCCCCGGACGTAATAGCGCAGAATCAATTAGGATAGACGAGGAACGCTGAACGAAAGTGTCGTAAGTGATTGGATCGAAAAACGCCACTTTTTCTTGGCATTGTCTTGGGAATAGTCACTTTACGACCTTGCAATTCTTCGAATTCGTAAATCTTTTACAATAAACGCCTGGTCGATAAAAAAGTAGTTTGAAAAACATTAACGCGTGAGCGCACGATGGTGAGTGGCATTAAAGCGCAATTACATCTACATCAATGCTTTCGCATTTCAAATTAATTCTTGTAATTCATTAGAGTGTGTAACGACGCTGCCACGCTTCCTCATTTCGCACCGGGAAAACGACTAGACGCATCCACAGAAAAATCGACGAATCCCCACGCGTCTGTTTGGAGCAATTGTTCGTTGAAACTCTTTTTTTAGTACTGGGTTCTTACTCATTTTATACTCATTGTTCAAACGCCTATATGTTTTTCAGAACGAATGATATTACCTCAAGAAAGTCTTTTAATCTCTTCATTTTCAAATTAGTATTTTATTTGAATTTAAGCGAATTAATTAATTTAAGTGAAAAGTGCTTTTAAGTCGATATTTCGAAAGTATATTTTCAACATTTTTAATTTATTATATAAATGGTGTTTTTGTATAGTAATTTTTTTAATATGCTATGAGTTCCATGTTAAAACGGATTTTGAAAAAAATAGTCTGAGAAATTATATATAATTTTTACTATTAAATATAAATATTGAAATATACTATAGGCATTTTTAATCATATATACGAATCAGCAATCAAAAGAAAATCTTGTTTGCTGTACATTGCATATTTCACTTTTTATATTAAATATCACTAAGTTAATTTTAATCTATAAAATGCTCATCATTTTACTTCCTTAATGTCTTCCTACAAATCACTGCACAATAAAATAAAATTCCATTCAAAGAAACTCATCGTATTCCATAATCTGAATCGGATCATTTTCAAAGTAAAATTATTCAAATCTCTACAATATCGTATTTAGTATATTAAAAAAAATATATCTATAAAACGTGATGTTGGGCTATGAGTGAAAAAGATGATAGGATATTGCATTTGGAAAAACGCGCGAAACCGTGACGGAAACATTTCATGTTATATTTCATGCGATTATTTATAGTCAAAGGAATTTTCGTTTTGAGAGAGTAAGACGAGGCTTCTGATATCTTCGATCCTAACGATCTCTGAGAAAAATCATTAATAATAACCAGCCGCTGCGCTACGTTAAATGTTACAATGGACTATTGAGAAAGAGAAGAAATGAACCGCGGCTCGGATGTGCGTAATTTAAGAAGAACATAGGGGTTGCTCGTGCTGTCTTTCGAACAATCGTCGATCGCGATTTTCGACATTTTTATTTTTATAAGTCAATAAAAGACGCGATTAATTTCATATTTTAAACAAAACGGAAATATTCTAGACATTGATTATAAAAATTATATAAAAAATGGGATTAATTTTTTTTTTAATTTTTACATTCATAAAAAAATTAGAAATTTTTTAATAAATTTTTGTGATTTGAACTCATAAGGAAAAGTATATTATTATTATAGAAAAAGTAACATTATTTATAGGAAAATTCCTAACATATAATACAGCTGACAAAATTTTTAGATATTTTTCTAATATTTGCTTCTTAGTCCAAATTGTTACAATTTATGAAAAAATAAATAATGAAAATATAAATAATAGAAATTAATATATAAATAAGGATTTTAAATATATTTCTTTTTATTTATATACCTATGTTTTAAGAATATATTTAAATTTTAAAATTTATAGAAACATGAAAATATATGAATTATAAATATAACGTATTAGAGATGACAGCAAGTATTTTTGTAAACGTAGATACACAAACTTCCACTTAAAAATTGTTAAGACAGCAATGTGCTGCGTCAGCATTAATGCATCTCTTATGTATATTCAACTTTATCATGATTGGCTAAAACTAATCTCGCAAAAGGTGTTGCATAAAAACATGAGTAATTGCACTTATTGCTGATTATGCAGTACTCACGTTGTTCTTATTCCAGCATATTATCAATATAAATCCTATCGAATTCTGTTATTGCGTGTCAATAATTTTCCAATTAACAAAGAATAAAAATAATTATATTAGATTAAATATATAAAATCTCTCATGTTGCAAACAAATTCTGTAATTTGTATAAGATTTGTGAATTTTTTGGAAGAATAAGCATATTGTATAAGAAATATATATTCAAAAATAAATAACTGAAATCTAACAAAAACAACAAAAATTTAAAATATATTAGGAGTACAGTTTAAAAAATTGACCTAAAATATAGTTTCAATTGATTCTAAAAAAATCAAAGCATTAAAATTTATGATTTAGAAATAATACATAAGTTCTTATGAAAATTAGATGTTTTTGTTTGTTTTTTAAAGGGTTGTATAAAGAACAAGTTATGTTCGCAATTTAAATTTATAAGTACTAAATCTCGGTAAATTCTGCACGCATATTTTGTTATCGAATAAAACTATTCTCACTTTGAGTGTCGCGAACCCCTATATATCAATGTCCTCAAACAAAACCAAAGGAATAATACACAAGAAACTGTTTCTTTAGACGCCGCCTTCGTAATCATAAACTGACCTACGCATATGTAGAAACTTGACAGAAGCAGTTTACCCTCGGAAATAACTTGGTTTCAATTCAAAAGCGTTTTTCTTTGTGACTACAGTTGCACAAAATATATTACTGTTTCTGTGCTCCTGCGCTTTAATGGACCGTCGCAACTGCGCGCAGGAGTTCTTACCGAAGTCGGTTCGGTGCAAATATTTTCATGATTTGCGTTAATTTCATTATTACTGTGTCAGCACAGACGACAACCGTGAAAGAACAGAAACGAGTAATTTAGGCTGTAATCCTACCGGGGAAACGACCAAGACATCGGAGTAACTGTTATTCCTTGTGCATTTCCTCGTATTTAACTGTATCGAAATCGTAAAGCGGCATATAATACGAGTACAAGCACTTTAATGTCCATTGTTAGAACCTTTATTAGTTCGGTTCGAAGGATTTCATTTTTAGACTACCTTGATAAGGAAAAATTGCGAATAAAAATTGTATATAAAGAGAGACAGGGAGAAAGATGATTGAACATAAACATAAATAAGGAACAAGTTAACTAAAACTTTATTATTAAAAAAAAAACTTGTATTATATTAATATAATATTTTATAATTCAAAACGATTTCTCCTATGAGATTTTTTGTTTAGCGTTTCTGAATTAAAAATGTAAAATTTTGATTATTATCGATTTAGAAAAGCGCGACAAAAATTGTAGTACAGAAAATATTTTAAATTATAAAATAAAAATCAAAAGTTTATAAATTAATCCATAAAAACTATTTATTGAGTAATTGTTAAATATGAAGTGAATATTTAAAAATCGCTGTAAATATATGTTCATTAATCCAAAAACAATGAGTTAGGTCTATTTTAACTTTGGCAATGTATATTAATTCATCATAAATATAACTCTATTATTTACAATTTCCATTTATTTGGAAAATTACGACTCAATAAGGATTACTGAAGTGTCGAAATTGGGTCACAATGTGAAACATTAACCCCTCAAGGCTCGTGATTTTGCGCAGATAAAGAGGCGAAGTAAATTATTCATTTTGTCCAATTAAAAACTAATCTCAAGCTCTCATCTCGACTATATAATTCCGTTTACGTTCATTATGGTCGAAACTTGAGTTTTACCTTTGTCCGCCGAAGTACTTGGCACGTGAAACGTTCTAATATTACTCGTGCATTATCCTCCCTCAAGAAATTCGGTCCCCAACTGTTTTGGGCACAAGAGACTGGCGCAGGAAGTGCTTAGAGGGAGTCCAATAATTAACACCCAGTAGATTCCTTTGACGAAAAATGTTCACCTTTCATTTGCTCCCTAACACTGTTTACCTTTCGTGGTTCGAACGGCTTGGTCGAGTCGTTCTTCTCTCTGTTTAAATGCCGACTCGTTCTCTATGGAACTGACATTATATACACGCCTCGGGAACACGTGTGCGAGCTTCATTCTTACATACGGAGCCAGTGCGCAAAAATTGTACAAGTACACGCAAGGTCTCTGGCATTCGTAAATTTTAATTGCATTTTATGTCAAGTTGTCAAACTTCGAGAAAGAAATTTATTATTGTTTAGGCTTATTACGTTGATGTTTTCATCGATGATGCCAATTGAGAATAATTGGCATTAATAATTTTACATGTTTTACAGAATTTCGATTTAAAATGAAAACTATGGAGCGTCAAATTAATAAATTGACTAGCATATATTGCAAATTACTTAATACTTATAAGCATTCATATAATGTATGAGACAAAACAAAAAATAAATGTAATTCGATGTTAACAATTTGTATCAAAGAAACAGTTTTTTGTTCAGCAACCATAGAAATGCAAAGTAGGAATGCATACAGGAATATATGTTTGAAAGTGATAAGAAGTTAAACTTATTAAGTTTTTAATTGTGCTTTCGATGATGTATATAACGAATGCAAAATTTGTTCCAGTAACATTGATTTATACAGGAATTCATATTTGTTAGAGAAAACAATGGTACACACAATTTAAATTAATAGAAAGTTCGCTGTTTGTATAAGATATGCAATAAGTTAATTTGACTGATTGCTAATATTCATTGTATGGAAATTAACGAGAACATTTTTGGTTACAGACACATCGTATGAAAAGGCTTGTAGAAGAGGAAGCGCTCCAGCTACCCCTGTTTTGGGAGCTCGGCCTCTTGACGTTACGCCCAACCGCATAGTGGTAAGTAATAAATAATAATCGCGACTCGTCATTAGCGCGACATTGTGATTGGACAAAAATAGCGCGTTCTTTGTTATGCTCAATTTACACCGCCGGACACAATTCAAAACACAATCGGCGAATGTCAAACGTGAACGATGACCGATTTAAACACTTATTTCCGCTCGCTTTCATTATCCTAATCTCTCGGTTTCACGTGTTTCTTTTCTACTAATATGGTAATGCTTGATGGTTTGCCGTTTCGGGTCGTCGCACAGAGCGACTTCCCGCCGTGAAAAATCAGAGAAAGTTAGTTAGAAATTAGTCGTAAAAGTGCATTTAATTGTGCAGACGAATAAACGAGATTGATGGACAATTAACGCAAAGTAATATTTTAGATTTTGACTTTGATCTACTGTGGTTTCATTGGTTCATTAAACAACGTGATAGCGTAATCATAGCTTTTCCTGTCGCTGTCAATTTGGATCTTCTTATCAGAGGGCTGTCAGAAGGAAAGAAAATTTGCGTTACAAAAAGAGGGTTCGAATCGATTATGTTGTCTTTAGCTGGAGTACTTATTCGAAATGAACTCCCAAGGGATGGGGGCCTACTAAATGAATTTTTATGTACAGAATAGAGAGTTTTGAGAATATATAATTATTATCAATGAAATTTCCCTAACTCAAAAATGCGCTGAAACAAAAAGTATACTTTTTAGTAAAAAATAAAATGTATCATAAATTGTATATTTTAACTGTTTTATAAGAATAGAAAAACATTTTCGAAGCATATATACACAAGAAGTAAACGTAGAATAAATGATTATATGTTTATTTTATGTATGTTTAGTATTCTTTTTTATCTTGGTTTATAAATTTTATTTTAATATTGAAAGGTATAAATAATACTAATGACATAAAATATCATGTCATATATATTTTAAATGTAATATCCATTATTTTGGGAAAATATTATTAACAATCTGCAATTTATTTTTGCAAACCGACGAAAGATGAATTGGAATATTTTCTTCGCTCTTAAACCTAAAAAATATGCACTTTAGTTTCCGGAGGAATTTGAATAATTTTATTTTTGAACTTTTGAATATTCAGAAGTTCATTTTGGATCTTATTAGATGGTCAAGGTCAGTAGCGCGATCGATGTATTTAATTAACTATCTAATAATGTCGGTATAAGCGGTTTGTGTTTGCTGACTGACATTCTTCAACGCGTCCTTCAGTTTTGTCCTAATTAATACGCATACCATTAGTTAATTCTGGTCAGTTTTACAATTTATCGATAAACTGTGGCGTTTATAAAATGTACACAATGAATGAAAATTAATTAATGCTTTTATAATAACAAATTAATAAATTTATTATCACATAATTTATAACAATTACATAACAGAATACTTATAACTATACTTAAGAACAATTACTTACAGAATTATTGCAATTGATTATTCGATAACTTAAGAATTAATTTGCTTCGTCAATTTGTATTCATAAACAATTCAAAGAAATATTTTATTCGATAAAAAATTCTTTTTAAATTAAATATAGTATAAAAAGAATTAATTTTGTTAATTGAACTAAATTGATTTATTTTATCCAGCATATTAATCATTAAAAAATTTACCTACACTAATTAAACAATATTTATAATGACTACATTTTTATCCACATTTGACGAATATTCAAATCTTTAAATACTAAGTTATTATTTAATTATCACTAAATATTTAAGATATTACAACTTTAATAATAATTTGATTAAACTAATTTTTGCTCACAGCACTAAAACGTTTAAATCTTGTATTTTACCGGAAAACTTTAATATTAATTTTACTGTTGCTAGGCAATCGTATTTATTCTAAATACAGGGCGGAAATTAATACCTGCTATGATTTCCGGCATGTGTTTATTTACACAAAAGTGCACCTCGCGATACTCGAATCGAGCAAAAACTTTGTCAGAATAATCCTTTAAAATACCGGAAATCGCCCCTTTACTTGGAGCCAACAGGTAATCCAAAGCAAGTATTTTTCGATTGAACTATCAACATAACTCAAAAAATAATTGTTTGTTTCATTTTGATTTTTATGCAGAAAAATTATGTGTAAATAAACTATATCTCCTAAATATGCATTAACGATAAAAAGACTGTTTAACCATTTTACCCGGGACGTGACCGGAATTTTGATTGTCGTTTAAAAACAAGGATGGCGGATTGCTAAACGCCGATAGGTCCTCGCGGCACAAACACGGGGGGAGGTGCCGAGTAAAAAACAAAAGGAGGAAGAAAACGAGTTTCGGAGTACACACTGTTCAACGACACAACGACGTTTGTCCGCGCCTGAAACTCGTCGACTCAAGCGGTGAACTTTTATTCACGTTTATGCCAACTTTCATTTTTAATATTCTTTCGCTGGATAATTTTCGTCATAAAAGCGCGTTCGACAAAAATCATTATCTGTTTTCAGTCTTTAAATATCTGCCTCAAAATAACTACATAATTGCATCGAATAAACTTAGTGCTAACTTCAAACGTATACGTTCAATTCTTCACTGTTTGGTTTCTATCTCAATGCAATGTCATGCATGAAACAATTTGAACATGTTCTCAAATAATTATTTAATCACACGAAATATTTTGTTTTAAAAGATATTATATAATGTACAAAAATAACAAAAAAATAATAATAATGAAGTTTCTTTATATTATTCGCAAGTAAGTAATATAATAAATTAAAAAATAATAATATTTTATCTTAATTATGAAATTTATAAATAAAATATAGTTTCTCAATTTATTCATCAATTACCTCTACATTCCCCAAAAGTATATTTACTTGAAAATATTTAATTAAGCTTGCATTCAAAATATATTATTTCTCTAAAATGTAATTTGATTTGAATGGTTTTATTAAAATAAAAATAAAAACGTATATTTTAACAAATCGACCGAGGGGTAATAC
>JABFPK010001029.1:0-12848 GCA_022817445.1 Habroteleia sp. ZL-2020
CTTTAAAACATACCTCCCTTTAACCCTTGTTTTCACAAGCTTAGATAAGACCAAATTATCCGTAATTTAGGAAAATTCTAGAGGAGTCATATCTATAGACGATTACTTTAATTAAATTAAGAAAATTTATTTGAAAATCTTATTGGAAAATCACCTATTTTTTTAAAGTAATGCGTTTTTTTTTGCTTAGTATATATCTTCGTATCTTATTTTACAATATTAACATAAAAAATCTTTAATTTTTATATTTATTTATCAAATTATAACTGACTTATATACAAAAAAAAATACAATTTATTTGGGTGAAGAGGAAATAGACACAGTGCGAGAATAGTTAAACATCTCTCTCACGAAACACCTATTAAAATCGTATGAAAAAATACATGTCTATTTTTTTCAAACGCTATACAAACATACCAAACTCAATCCCTTATCCTTACTTTTCGGAGTTGGCGCGGGGAACATAAAAAATTTAAATAGAAACCCCACTTCGTTTCTGCAAATTCCGATTCTACCCCATGAAATACTTATATTTAGTTTGAAAATTATTTTTTTAATAATAATTTTCAACATTATTAGTATTTTTTATAATTTGAGTTTGTCATTTAAAAAAAATGGTTACATAACTTTTGAAATTACAATTTTTTACGAAACTGTTTAGAATGTAAAAGGAAAATTCATTACCAAAAAATTTTAATTGAAAAAGACACTAACTCCGGCGCAGCAGAATTCCAGAATCACCTTAACCGTGATTTCTGGACTCCCGATGCCTCTTAATATTCCCCCAAGAATATCGCAAACAGACGATGATCTACCCTAAGATAATCAGACCATCGCTTATTTCGGGAATTCGCCAGAATCCGCGAAGGAATTATGAGAAATACCGATTAAGCCAGACACATATGTTACATATAGACAGAAAAATGGGGGTCACCTATATAAATATCCAACATCCAAGCATTGTTCATACCATAGTAAGTACGACCTCATTCTGGTACGACTGGGTACGACCAGAGATCTCATCTCATCTCTGGTACGACCAAACGACTTACCGAACTTGACCCAAGTGTCAAGCGCCCTAGAGATTACTACTCTGTTAGACGGTATATACGTATTATTTATGAAATTAATATAATCAATTGTAAAATCCTTTTCGCATTAAATTTACAAGTAATTGAATATCAAAGTAATTTTTACATTAAACAAATGTGGAAAATACTATAGTTTGTGGTCAAACTTCTCACACAAAGAAAAGTTTGGTTAGAACAACAAAAATATTTTTGGTTTAATAATTTAGTTTTCTTTTTTAATATATATAATCGCAATAATTAAATTTAGAATTACGTTACGATTTATTGAAAAAATCATACAAGTTTTATTTATTTTTATAATTGCTGTAAATGAACAAATAAATATACTAAATAATAATATTATTTTTTACAATTACTATTTTAATCCTTAAACAAATTAACTATTTTAAAGAGAGATTGTCTCTAAAGATTGATGCAGGTGATACTCATATTAGAATTTAACAAGAAATATATTTTTATCCAAATAAAACTCGATTATCTCTCTCTATATAAAAAATTGTTAACCTAGAACCTAGATGTGCGTTTGTGCCAATTTTGTGTGATAATTTATCAGTAGCTAAAATTTTCTTTTTTTTGAGAGACAATAAAACATAATAAATAATTTATTTTTTACTCTTACCCTAATATATCTAACCATGACAAAACTTTTCAGTGGTAAATTGTTTACAAATACTAATGAAATATATAAATATATATATATATAAATATATATATATATATATATATATATATATATATATATATATATATATATATATATATATATATATATATATATATATATATATATATATATATATATCTACTATACAACTTACTTGTTTTCTATAACTACAATAAAACATTTTAGACTTTTAATATTACAATATATAATTATCACTAAATAAAAATAAAAAAGTGTAAACATTTTTTTAACATAAAATTTGTATATAAGAAATACCTGTTTTCGTTGAATCTTTTTCACCTATTATATATATATAATATCTATAATATTGCAACTTACTGTAATCTTTTATAATTAAACTCTTAACAGCTAATGCCATCAATTTCAAAGTAATCTGATTTTGACCGAAATATTATAATTAATTCTAAATATTAAATGTATCTCACTGTTTTGCAATATTGGGAACAGGATTAAAATAATAAAAATAATGATTTAGGCAACAGATTATTTTGAAATTCTATATATTATTTTCTTATTAATTCAACTATCATATTAAAGGTATTTAAAATCTTAAGCTTGGCTATCTTTTAATAATCTACATAATTAAAAATACATACTCTAAAATGAAGTAAAATTAATTGACATGTTTTATTTTAATTTTTATAAAAAGAACCTTTATTTATGGAATTTTCTATTCGATCTTAATTTTTCTAAACAATTTCATGTATAATTTTTTAAAAAGTTACATTTTTGATACTTAATATTAAAACAATACAAAAGAACATAAAAATAAAAAGTTCACATTAATGGATTTATTTTAACTATTTACACATAAATTGTATAAATAGGTCTAAAGAGTATTTGTTAATACCATACCAATGGACAGAAATACATTCAAAAACTATCCGTTTTTTAAAAATGTAAGTTCAATTAATTCCAAAGAGATGGGTATTGGTATATAAATTATTCGACATAATAATTCACTATTTCCTTTTTAGAGTTACAGCAATCAGTACTGAGTACGCAACGTAACAAAATGTAGCATTCATTACAAATCAATTACACCAAGTTTATGATTTAAATAATAGCATGAAACGTGTCCTATAATAAAGATGTATTTATATAAATGATGAGCAGGAAGAATAAACAATTTCTGATAATAAAATATCAGATCACCATTAGTACATCATAACGAAATGTTACCAGGTTGACTGTATTGCCCTAGTCTAGAATGTGTATCGACAGCTCGTACAGCAAAGTAATAATTATTACCCGTTGCAAACTGAAAAATAACAACAATTAATAATTAATGGCAATATAAAAAAATAACAATGTTAACAGAAATATTTAGTGAATATTTCATTTCAATAAATGAAAAAAGTTAAATTAAAACAAATATAATTTTTAATAAATATTGTTTTACTGTGGCTCACTATGCTTCCGAATTTTTTATATGTTCGTATTAATTGTTAACTTTATAACTTCATCATAAAACTGCCCTTTCAGCATTTTTGTTCTTTGTCATGAATGAATAATTTTAATATTTGTAAATATATAAATTGTTAATCAAATTATACTAACAAGTATAAGAATGACATTTTTATCAGATAAATATAATTTTTAAAGTTCGGAATAAAAAAACTGAATACTTACTTGCGTCAATGTGCAAGCCATTGGCAATGGCAAAGCCCGAACATCTCCTACTTTTTTCCACAGTGCTGTACTAGGAGCGGCACCCGCAACTTCTTGGTAAGCAAACAGTTGATAACTCGCTATCTCTTCATACTTATCAGTTAAAGACATGGTCCATGATAAAACAATACCTGCCGAAAAGATAATTGATTAAGAAGTTAATTTGTATTTCTAATTCAGTTGATTATACACTAGAATCTCTCACTATTTATGTCATTGGCAAACAGAACTTTCTCACTATTAACGTGTTTTCTAAATTTCAAATGTATCATGCTATTTTATTCTCACTGAATAAAATAGTATATTATATTTTAAAATTTAAAATCTTGATATCAATCTACAAAATTGTTTTTTTTCACACATAATTTGTTAACTTAATAAAAAAACTAAGGACCATAGAATGTAATCATTTTACTTACTACTTAAAATAATTATTTTTGTAATTTATGTCGTACAACAAAAATTGCGTTATATCGATGTTAAGTTTTTTATTGTATATACATATTTAATAAATTTTGGCTTTTACGGATAAAAATATAATCCCATTCATCCAAAGTTCCAGTATTTCATTACAAAAAGTAAATTGCACTGATGCATTTAAAATATTTGGTAACGCATGTTATTGTGAAATGATTTTCATATCTTTTTTCTTGAAGTGAAAACTTTAAATATTGTATTTAAATTCTACTTTAATCAGTTGGGTAATAAGATGCTTACCAGTTCCCATTCGTGATATTTTTAACGAAGGGGCAGGTGGGGGTAATTTCCACATTGGATTTACTTCACAAGAAGGTGTAGCGGGCAATGGAGCCGGATGCTGTAATCAGATATTTGTTTATTAATTACAATATAATGTAATTAATTTTACTATTGCCTTGTCTTATTTGCACTTACTTTAGGGATTTGAATATTTCCACATGCTTGTGTTGTTAAAATTCTGGTCACTGTGCCATTTGGTAAACTTGTCATAGCTGTAGCATGGGAAACATCTGCATAACAATGATTTTTGAAAATTAAAATGATTTCTTATTAGTATCTCAATATCGACTTATCCAAAAAAATCCAAACTTACTTGTTTTATAAGTTACTGTCGAAAATTGATTTCTATTATTGGCATTAACTGGTCTGATCTAAAATATTAAAAATTAACATTGTTATAAGTGAGATGCTACAATAATTATATATTAATCGATAAATTATAATTTAAATCTTACCTGATTTGAGTTTGTTATCAGTACTTGTCTTCCCTGTCCTACACCGGTAGGCATAATATAGGTTAGCCTTGGAGCACTATTACTCTAAAATTTAAAAAAAATGTGATATATATAAATATATATATACTATTTAAATTTTATAATTTATGTATTAAATCATTAAGATGCCATTTAATTTAAAAAAATTTTAACGATAATTACAAATGTAAGTGCAATAATGTCAATATTTTAAATTAAATCTTATTTTTCATTATTAATAACTTTGTAATTGAAAAAAGTACAAACCACTAAACTAGTCGGTGTTAACTGCGTTGCTGGTTGAACCACTCGAATATTGTTTTGATTAATTATATTTCCAGAAATCGCCTGAACTACCCTTTGATACCGAGGGTTTCCAGCAATTTGTGTCTGGGCAGGCTGGGTGTTGTGTTGTTTTATCATACCTTCCGAAATAATTGCTGGTTGTGTTATTGCTTGCGTTACTATCGCCTGTCTGGTTGATATTACTGATAAAGAATAACAGTTATTATTAATCAATTGGGGGAAAAATTGTTTATATATCAACGAACATTTTGATAATTTCTTATATTACACTCTTACACATTTATATATATTATATTTAAATATAAAAACAGGTGTATGATTTAAAACTCCCTTTAAACAAATATATTAAAACTAGTCATGTGCGAGTACTCGAATACTCGAATACTTGGTCCTCAAACCAAACCGGGTTGAGTCCAGAAACTAATTTATTCATGTATAATAAATAATCATTGCACATTTAACTGAACTGCATGTAATTGAAATTACATTGCATTAAATGAAATTTAAATCAAATAATTACAGTCACACTTTATATAGCATTACTTGTAATTAATAATTGACTACATTATTAATCATTAACGCCCATCTCTGATCATAATCAATATTTATGAACATATACGCTGCAACTATTCTCTCTCTTACCTTTTTTCTTGTCCTCTTCGTCCGTAAGATCAATAAGATCATTCGATTTGGTTTGCTGTGGAACTTTTTGTACATTTAATGTAGCTATTTGCTGTCTGTTAGATGAAGTAGTAATGTTGCCATTAATAACAATGTGTTTTGGTTGCACATGTGCCACTTTAGGAGACGCCTACACAAAATATAATTATTTATATAACAAATGCTATTAATAACAAATTACGAAATATAACGGTTTTAGTTTTAAGGCTGCCCTCACCTGATTGGAATTAACTGTCGTATTTCGAATAGTATTATTTGGAAGCGTTATGGTACGTGATATTTGTGGCAGTTCAGTTGCTTTAGTGACAACAACGGCAGTGGTCGTCGTGGCTACATTCCCAGATTGTGCGACAGCTGCAGTTTGTGGGCTCTGCACTGTAGGAGTAACAGTACTCGTAGTGGCTAGTGTTCTTCGAGGAGAATGTACTTTTATTCTTCTGGGTCCGTTTATTGTTGGTAATCCTCTGTTTTCTCGTCCAGCATTAGCGTGTCCTATAGTTTTCGCTCCTTGAACTTGACGCAAGGTTTGCATTCCTTGATCCTGTATAAAATGCATTAATTCATTCATTTAATTCAAATAATATAATATAACTTTTTTATAATAAAAGTTATCAAAAATTGAAAAAAATTAAATTGTCAAACATCACCATTTGATTACTAATGCACTAAAATGAATTAATATCTAAAATATTTAATAATAAAACTTAATATTTTTAAAATGAAATGAATTTGAAATTGCGAATATTGTTGGGAAATAATTTTTTTCCTTAACATATTGAATACTGACCGATAGAAGAGTGACTTGCAGGCCAACCGATCTATTGATTTTGATAGGTGCAACAAATTTGTCATTACTACTTCTTCTATCTAATTCGTTACGTTTTAAAACCATTTCAAAGTCCTTTAACTGTTTTGTTAGTTGTTGACATCTAACTTTCATAGCTTCTTGATTCTTGTCTGCAATTTGCAGTTGTTCTTTTAATTTGCCAATCTCGCTGTTCATTGTAATAGCTTCAGCATATTTTTGTATAAGTAAATCCATTAATTCCTGTAATGATAAATAAATTTCTTAAATTTTACTCCTCTATCTACATTTGTAAAACAAATTCATTTCAATTTACCTCCTGAGTCATTTTATTCAAATTATTCCCTTTATTTTGAAATAAATTACGAACATGATGAAGTAACTTTGGTTTACTTAAAAATTGACTCGATTCCTTTTTGTCAATCGTTGAATTATCATCCAATTCAATTTTTGCTTTCTTTACAACTTGGTTACTATCACCATTTACAGTTTCCATATTGCGCTTTAGACTAGATGGCGAAGAAGTTTGTGCTCTGCAATCTTCATTTGAATCAATCTTCTCGGCTTCTTCTGTTATGTTTATCTCTGATGATTCGTACAAATCAATTTGATTTTCAGAGTTTTCCTCTATATCCACTTCCTCGAACACTTGACTACTATCGTTTTTATTCGAATCCATATCTAGTTGCGTTTCGTCAGCTTCGCTGTTAAGCTGCAGTGATTCATCTGTAATATAATCAATTTATTAAACCACATTCAAAATATATATTAATGCAAAATTGACAATGAACAAAAAAAGAAAGTGTAAATACGTAGATAATAATATAAATTCAAAATATTTCATCTACAACGAATAGATTTTACCAATGTTTTGTTCATCATTATTTTCATCTGAATTATTTTCTTCCGCTGTTAAGGATTGGTTATCGGTCGCTATCTCATCAGCAGATTTTCCATCGTCATCATTTTCATCACCGTTCTCTTTTTCTTGGACGACATCCTCAGTTTGAAGTCTGTCGTTACTATCTTCGTTTGTCATTGAATCTTGCGAAGTTTCAATAAAGGTAGGTACGTTTTCAGAATCATTGTCGGAAGATATGTCTATACTCATCTCTTCTATTGAATTACATTTATTCGAATCGGTTGCAATTTCATCTGTATTAGTGGGGGAAGAAACTTTGGAGAATTCAACCTCATTCTCTATATCGGCATCAGCTACCAATTCATCATCCTCTAACGCCATATCAACATTCATATCTTCTTCATAACCCTTGTCATCCACCGCTAACAAATTTTCTTCAACATTAACAGTATCGGAATTTTCATTTTCTTCAACATTAGCATTATCAGAATTATCATTTTCTTCAACATTAGCAGTATCAGAAATTTCATTTTCTCCAATATTAACAGTATCGAAGTTCTCATTTTCTTCAATATTAACATTATCGGAGTTTTCATTTTCTTCAACATTAATAGCATCTGAATTTTCTTCAATGTTAATGTCGCTACATATTTCTTTGCTCTCGACCAATTCTTTTTCAGAATTTAAATGTGTGTCTTTTCCTAAATTATCCACATTGTCCCCCTGGTTTTCACTTATACTATCAATTTGTTTATTTTCACAATTAACATCCGACTCTACTACTTCCTCCGTTAAGGCCGTATTAGCAACTGTTCTAGAAACTCCATCTTTTGACTGTGTTAAACATTCGTCTTTATCTTTATCTTTATCTTTATCTTTATCTTCATCTTTATCTTCATCTTTATCTTCATCTTTATCTTCATCTTCAACTTCAGGTTCTTGTTCCATTTTTTTCTCTTCTTTGGAATTGTCCACAATCTTACTATTGTCATTTAATGCATCTTCATTGTCCTCCCTAGTATGAATTATGTTATTTTCACTAATACTTGTATCATTTTCTAAAGTCCTATCACCATTTAATTTTTCAACATTAGTTAAATTTACCGAAACATTAGTATCAATATTATTATCCATATTTTTATTGGAATATTCATTCTCGTGGTCACATTTTTGTATCTTCGCGTTAGACAAACTTTCATGATTATTAGTGCAGAGATTTTGGAGCTTATCGCCATTTACTTCGGAACACATATTTTTTTTCTTTGTTGAAGATGAAAATCCGTATTTGTGACTGTAAAAGCTACTCCTCTGATTATAATAATGAATCTGTTTTCTTTGTTTGTAACAGAAATATGACCGTCCATTCGAAGATCGATTATGCTGGTGAAACATGTTGGTATTACGTGCCACATGAAAATTATTTCTCCAGCGACCAACTTGCTTTGGTCTATTGGAATGCATATTATTTTTTAAAGGAGATCTTTTGAACATATTGACACGATTAACCCTCTTTAAAGTTTCATCACTTGGATGATGCTTATTAGAATTACTAGTGTTTTTTTCTAAGGACTTATCACTTTCTTCCATTAAAACACTATCGTGATGATTTTCTATTGTCGGGTCTAAAAACAAATAAAAAAATAAATTATTTAATTATAAACATTGTTTATTTTGCTAATTCAATGTTTGCACAGGAAAAGTTGCTTCTACTTTAAGAATATTCTTTTATAAAAAAGAAGACATTTTCTCATTTCAATATATTTTCAATTATGAAGATTATTAATTAATTTTATATATACTTATCTAAATAAGATTAAATAGTATTTTCATTTTATGTTATGAAATTTTGACTAATGGCATATTCCTTCATTTTTAAATTCCACCTTCGATTATATATAAATATGAAATTAAAACTTTCTACTAATACTTTAAATTTACTTGATCAGAATAATAACATGTTTTGAACAAATATTAAACCAATGAGTAGAATCAACTCTCACTTATTTAGTAAATTAGATTTTATAAAACACTGAAAATAAAATGGAAATTTAATTTATAAATTAATTTAACCATTTATTTAAATGGTTATTTCCATTTAAAACAGCAGCTCTGTTAAAATAAGTAACTGCAAATAAGAAGATACTATTTGTTCCATTTGAAAATAAGATAGTAAGAAGGAAATACAATATTTAAAAAATAAAAACACATTGAAACTCTATTTATATGGCAACAAAACAACACGAAAATATTAAAAACGTCTCTAATAGAAATATATATTTCTATTATATATATGAAATTACAGAATTGCTATGATGAAATGCCAATCCTATTATCATTGTAATTAATTTGTGAATCAATGAAATTTTGTTGAAAGAAATGATTGAAAGAATTGCAAAAAATAATGAAATAATATACAAATGTATTTTAAATTAGAATTGGGATATTACTAATTACAAATAATTTAGTTGCAAATATAACACTATTCTAAAAACTACTTTTCACTAGTGGGATCTTATATGAATTTAATTGATGATTTTTCTATTAATAATTTATTTAATTATAAGGGTACTCAATAATAATTACAAGTTCAATCCTTCACTGAAATATTATTCTAATATTTTCATTATACAAAATTTAATTTCAAAAATCATTCGAGATTGCTATTATCATTAAAACAATAAACTTCAAGTCAATAAGTTTTGACTGAACTGCAATAACTTTTATATGATTCAGTCAAAACTGCCTAACAAGTAGACTAAAATGGTATGCTTTTTGTCTCAATATATCACATTTTTAATATCTGGTTATTAAAAATATAATTAAATTTGTACATTTCACAACAAACGTATTTAGAGAAAATGCTTTTTTGTAACTATAATTGGGATCACAAATGTACAATTTGTTTGAACAATCCAAACTGTTGTAATTAAAAACAAATTTTCTCATCATATGATTAAACCTAGTTCAGATGATCTGTCTGAAACTTAAAAATTCAACTGATTTAACAAACCAAAACAATCGATATCACCTATGAATAATTTAAAAATAAATTTTAAAGCACCTGAATCAAGATATAATATGCAGTGATCATACTATTGATCTAAATATTAAAATTAGTTTGACCAAAAACAGAGAATACGTTTTTAGAGTAAATGATATTCAATACAAATTTATTTTAAGAATATTTGTTTTGTCATTTAAACTAATATTGAAAAAAAAAAAAAAAAATACCCTATTCAAAAACCAAAGTAAAAAAATTAACTATAAAAAGTGAAAAAATTAAATATAATTATTATTTACCATAGCTAAATTTAAAATTCTAACAAAGAAAATTTTAGATAATTATTATTTTGGATTAATTATATAAACTCATATGAATGACATGCATTTCTTATCAATAAATCTAACACTAATAGAAAAAAAGTATTGGATATATAATTTATCATAGAATCCAACATGGCAAACCCATATAGTTTATTTAGAAAGGCGTACTAATATCAAAATTTTATATGTCATTATTCATTACATCAATAATACTCATTAAGTAATATGAAAAATACATTTTCGAACACCTAATTCCATAACTTTGAAGGGTTCATTGTGAGGTTATGTATGATCATAAAAATATCAACAAATTGGTATTTTAAGTAAATTTCTTCCTTATATATATATTATGCAGAAACTCGACTTACTTATTTATAAATAGCATATAACTTTACTACACTCAAACAAACTGTATTTACACTTAAAGCTATAAATAAATTACTTTAATAACACTATATAACTGAAACTGATAATAACAAAAAAAATTCCTGCACCTAACTAACCTATCCCCCCCTACATATTTGTTTTACCCCCTCCACATTTATAGTAACAATGCAAAAGAGTTAAAATTATAACAACGAAATACCACTAAATTCGATAATTATATATAAATATTCCTAAAATATATTGATATTGTCACAACTGATGAATTTTTTTTTAAAATAATATAAATATAAAATTATATTTTTATAAATTTAATATATTAAAATATTATTTATATATATGCAAATAAATTATAATATCTTATTCACATTTAAATATAAATATATTTTTAAAATTTATCTCTATTATATATATATATATATCTACAAAAAAGATTTATCTTTTCCTACAATTATATTCATTTGATACATATCAAAACGATCTGAACACACCCATGTTCTAGATCGATGTCAACGCGAACCAATCAGAGCTGACGTTATAAAACTTACAATGAATAACTAACCTAAACTAAACTTACTTTCACAACTAAAGGGTGGGATAGAGAGAGAGAGAGAGTCATAGAAATATTATTAATTACTACTTTTCCCCTTCAAATCATTATGGTGAATGTTCAAGTCTGATGCAACGGGGTTAGGGTGTTTGTAAATATTTTTTTCCGCGTGATGAATTAATAATCAACAAGACCAGTCCGCGATTCTTTATAGATAGGAGAATGGTATAGTAAACAAGTAAATACTTTTAATAATGTAAATTTTCTTAATTCTTAGAACTCTTTTTTTTATCACCTCAGAAAGTAGTTCCAAACTTACGCTAACAATAGACAACAAAAAATGTTCCTTTTGCAAAAATAATATTCTCCCAGAGTGATAAAACCGCGGAAAGGTTTTAACTGATATTATTAAGTTTTTATAAGATATCTATTTCAAATAACCCTAATCTAGTAATAAACGCTTGAACCTTCACCTTAAATTTTTCATTATTTGTATATTAGTACACCCATAAATGGAAATTAAGGAATACGCGTATCATTATGATATATACCAAATATTACGAGGCAAATAATATCAATTCAATTTTATGTACACAAATATTTGCAACCATTTCATCAAATTTTCTAAATGCAATTCCGAGAATTATGATTTAGAAAAACATATATGATTTTTTGCAAATTGTTCAAAAATCTATAACCGCTTTAAATTAATTTTCTTATCTTATAAATGATTAGCTACTTAATGTTTAATATATAAACTATATATTTGAAAATAATATATATTAAAATATTATTTTTCTATAGTATAGATAAATTCTTTACACCCAATTCTCTGAATTTTAAGTATATATTCTTGTCTTCTTTTATGTTCAGTAAAAAAATGAGATACTTATATATTATTAATCATAAGGATAAAAGAATCAAAGGAATTTGATATAGTACATGCACTAGATAGAGATAAGAGACATAGAGATGGAAATAACTAGATTTAGGGGAACAGCAGATCACGACATTCCCACGTAAGTAAAAAAAAAAATTTGTTTCGATTATTTTGCTCTTAAGGTGAATGTTCAAGTCTGATGCAACGGGGTTAGGGTGTTTTTAAATATTATTTTTTTGTTATTGTATTCATTTTTAAGTAAATATTCAGACGATTCTTAAGTAATGGGAGAATACTGTATTAAATAAAAAAATGGTTTTAATGATCTAATTTTTCTTAATTTACGGAAATCGTTTTTTTTCCACCTCAAAAACTAT
>JABFPK010001031.1:0-12837 GCA_022817445.1 Habroteleia sp. ZL-2020
ATATATATATATCCTACAGAATCTCTATGGGGTTTAATGGGATATTTATAATTCATTAATTAACTATATGGTTTATTTACTCGACTATAAAATTGCAACACATCCGGCAGTCAATTTCTCAAAACGAAATTCGAGCCTGTATTACGATGCGATCTCGCTTACGAGAGATAAACTATACATTAAATCGCTATAACATAGCTATTTTGCATGGAAAATGCATGATTTTTGGTGCGTTTTGAAGCCAACAAAATTGTTTTCCAAACCATATACTCAGCTTTAATCTATCCTTCGAGAAAAATCCCGTGGAGCCTTTCAAAATTGCGATTTTTTTAACTTAAAAACATGACTACCTTTAACTCGACTTTTCAAGGGGTTAGATCAGGACAAATTACCAGAACTTTTGGAAAATTGTAGAGAAATCTTATATATCTAGACGTCCTTTTCAAAATTCTGTTTAAGTTGTAAATTAGAAAAATGCTCCTCATTTAAATATCACCTATTTCTTGATACTGCCAAAGGGATGCATTTTTTTTCTCATAACGCTTTGTCAAGTAAATTAATCAAGTTAAGTAATAATCAAGCAAAATAGAGATAATTTTTTTTTTCAGTTATTTTCTATAAACGAATATTTAATATTATAAATTTATATAAATATAAATATTTAAACCGTGACTTTGAAATATAAAACTAAATTGTAAAATTGTCACTCTATTTTTTAAAAAATCGTCATTATTGAATAAAGTTTGTTAAGCAAAAATTTTTTCCTAACATATAGTTTGACTTATAACTTATTCCAAAAATAAATCAGTTAAAAACAAGATTTTACTTCAAAAGAGATATTGGCAATAAAAGACAATTCAGCTTAAAATATATTTCATGTATTCTTTATGAATCTGGAAGTAACTATAATTCTATATTCTTTATGGAAACAAAACTTAACAACATGACTGTAAGAATTTCTAAAGGACTGAATAACGTTAGCAATATTATTCATGTACTTTGAAAGTATTAAATATAAGATCAAAATGAAACATTTTTTTCATACTTAATTTTCAAAATATGAAATTAATTACATTTAAGTATGTATAAAAAATAAATTTTTCTAGAATTAAATTATAGAATATCATTTTACTCATATGTGAAACAAAACAAATCAGATTTATCAAAAGTTTATTTAAATTTGATTTATTTAAAATAAATAATAATAACAATAATAATAATAATATTTTGTTAGTTTATTTGATAAAGCACAAAGAAAATGCATAATTACTTATTGTAGTTTTACTACCAAATTGCTTCCATATGGAGTAACTGAAACTAAAGTAGGAGTTTTGTACAATAAAAAAATGCCTCTAAAATATGAGAACATGTTGTTTCAATTTCAGTTTTACATTCAAAATATTTTTCACCGAGAACATAGGTGACAAGCATTCAATCGTGTCAGAAACACTAGACAACATTCGGTGTGGACGTTTTCAAAAACGGATCAGTTACAATATAGGGAAGTGGTGACCGTTCATTTGAGCAAATGTAAAGCATATTCGTCGTAGTTCGGGAACAATTTACGTTTTCACGTTCGTGCAGTGTGTGAAACAATGTAGGGTTTTTAAGCGTTTACGAAAATTCGAGGGAGGGAGAAGGCGCTTAATTCGAATTTGGTTCGATAAACACGTCCATTCCCTTACATGAAATACGTTTTAAGCTGAATCGTCTTTTACTGCCGATATGAAAACTTCTTCATTACATTAATTGTTCTTGATGAAGAACTGTTACAAAATTACTCACGCAGTATAAGAGCTAGCTCGTCACATCCGCCCATTTCAAATCATTAATTGCGGTCTTTTGACGCAATTTTGTTTGAAACGCTTCTTCCGAATATTGTACTTCAAGTTCCAAAGTTAATAAATCCTTATTGAATAATATAGCATTCGGTTAACCTTCGTGGAACTGGCATAGTGTCGTTCTTGTCGCTTAAAATATGACATATATTTTGCACAAGAGGAATAAACATTTTGATTAATTCCACTCGACTACGTAAAGTATCCAAAAATGCTCCGGAGTGCATTCCCAACAAGAAATCGATATTAGAAAAGCATTTTTTGAAGAAAAATGTTGATTCGTTCGGACACAGATAAAAAATTTATGTCGGTGGAAATGAATGCCAAACTCTCAGGCTTTTGTTACTTTTTTACTTGCACTACATATATTCTGTCATTGCATCTTTTATATAATTTTATAATCCTTTGTGTACAAATATTCTTTACAATTCGTATCTTGAATATTTGGATTATGAACAGAATTTAATTCAAATCTATATAAATATAATTTCCATTATATATAAAATTCAGCTTCTCGAATTTTTTGTATAAAAATATACAAATTAATTTATGATGTAAAGAGATGCCGATTTATGTTTAATAGTTATTTGGGTTGTACAGTTGAAGTGATATTTCCCGGTTTTGAAGCATATTTCAGGACGACTGTTTCATCTTCTCTAGTACATTTTGACGTTTAGTCAATGTTTACTAAAATGAAGGATACGTCAAAATCTGCATTTTATAAACATTCGGGAAATTTACATGCTATCATTTATCGAAATGTGCGATGCACAGCCAAGTATCGACGGTTTTGTTCAAAATGCTAAAATGGCGTAATCCAGCAAAGGAAATATTAAACGTATTATTTGAAGAACACACACACACACACACGCATGGATACAATTACATATATTTTATACTTTTTTATCGTATTAAAACTAAAAGCAAGTATCTTTAAACTAATAATAATTCTTTTCTAAATATAAATTATATTAAATTATATTATATTATAATAATATTATATTATATTATAATATTCAATAAATGTTGATTTCTAATTTTAATGTGAAATAAGTTATTTAAACTGCACTACATTATTCAATGTTATGGTTTAATATATTGTTCCATATCTTGATATTACACTGAGAAAAAAATTAGTGTAAGTTTAGCAATATTTTCTGGCCCAAATGGGATATACTTGCACTATATTCATATTTGCTATATTTTATAAGTTAATATATTATAATTATGAATCAAAGTGCAATTCGTATCGCAAATTATCTTAGAAATTATATCAGATATCGATATAATTCAAGTATATCCCAGTTGGGCTAGAAAATATTGCTAAATTTACACTAACTTTTTTCTCAGTGTAATAATTAAATCTTAATATAATGTATGGTTCAAAATTTGGTATAGTAAGTTAAAAAATATATCTATTAGAAAAATCTATTAAAAGAATGAATGTATACTATTATTAATTACATTATTAATTATTATTATTAATTTTTACTATTTAAGAATTTCATATTATAATTTTAGTAATTTTTAGTGCAACAACATTAATAAAACTACCTACTGAAATTAAAATTATTGTGTGAAGTTTCCTAACCTCTGAAACAATGATACATTCTAATCCCAAAAGTTAGATTTAGCACAGATTTTACAAAATGTTAAAACTATTATAAAAATACTATTTAAATTATAGTTTTAAATATTTGTGAAATCATGCTTTTGGTGGCAATCTAAGAATTCAAACACCACCTTTAAAAAGCAGTATAATATGAATAAAAAAATCTAATCATTGTACGAAAAATAAATTCATGTCTTAGTTTCAGCATGTTATGTGTATATACATGAAAACAATATTTTAATAAATATATTTAACTTGACAAAGCTTTGTTAATACTATATGTGTACGAGCCAATAAACTTATGCCAATTAGTTTTTATTATAATAAGCAGTATGTGTACATGAAAAATGAGAATTTGTCGAAAAAAAAACATTAAATTATTAGTAATTGCAATTTCCTAGTATTATTTTATTTTATCGATCAATATTTATCATCTTATTATTATAAATTCCTATAATGATAATTTATTTACCTGCAGATTAAAGAATAATATTCATTTATAGACATAAGAATTTCATACGCAAAGAAAATGCTATGAAAAGAATCCTTACGTCGCGCCGTACAGTAAAAATGAACGACGGACCGGATTGGAATTGAAAGTGAAACGGAAACTTAAAATTAACTTACTTTAACTGTTTTCCAGTGGGCAGCGATTGGCGATAAGGATAGGCAGGAAGCAGGAGCAAAAAGCAGGTTGGAAAGCAAGCGTAGGAAACGAACGGCAGACGGAATGAGAGGCACAAGCAAAGACGAGTAAGAAAGAAATTAGCACGTACGCGCGTAAACAAGATGGTAAGAGCACACACCCGAGCGCGGGAAAAACCTCGTAACCAGCGCGCCGAGAACTGAAAGTCGAACGCCGCGAGGAGGGGAGCACCAATCAACGCTCACGAAATACGGTGCGTGAGTACGAACTCGTCGGGCAGGAGACCGAGCCAGACCGAACTTTATCGATGACTAGCGGGGTGGTAGTCTTATCGAAAAATCATTTTATCACCACTATCAAATTATTAAAAAATTCTTTGTTTAATCATTTGTTTAATAATGTATTTAATCACTTGTTTAATCATTTATTTAATCATTTATTTAATCATAAAGTAATTTTTCAATAAAATGACTTTCACCTGACTAGCGGATATAGCCTTTTGAACCGCATCCGCGCACGCGCGTACTACTTGATAATTTTTAAATTATTAAAGCACTATTTGTATTATTTTAATAAATATACACTAAGTTAATATACTATATGTACTTATGAACAGTGATCCACACGCAGTGACATTGAAAACATAAATGTAGCAGTTATTATTTTTAACAGAAGACCATTCTTGTTTGGCCTTGAAAGGAAAAAAAATTCACAGTTATTTCGCGTTTCAAAAAAAAACAATTCACAGTAATTTTTACGTTTATGTTTTTAATATGGCTGGATTATAGATTATATATTAATTATACATCAAATATTTTTCTTAGTTTATATTAAAAAATGTATAAATTGTAGCGAAAAAACATTATTGTAAAAGCAATGCTAGAAATAAGACAAATTTTTAAACCTAATCTTTTTTTTCAATCAAATTAAATAAATAAAAATATTTTTTTAATCGTTGTCAATAATAAACTATATGAATAATTTATATAAAATTGTATTCTGTACACAGTTTTATTCGTAAAGTATAATAGTAATAATTAATTTCGTTAAGTCTTTCTGTAAGAATTTCATATTCTTAGAAGCAGTATTGTTGTATTACTTTTACTATATACAATATATATAGAAAAAAAATAAAAAGCTGGAAACTACTGTGTGTTTTAAATATTTTACTGCGTGTACTTCAATATATTCCTATAGTTTTATATACTTTCTTTGTTAGGTTTATTTTTTTTATTCAAATATATAATATTCAGATATTATACACGTGTGCTTGTAAATAATATTGTGTATATATACAATATAGATATTTATATGTGTGCTTATAGTTTGTTTTAATTATATGACACATCTCAAAATAAAAAGAATTTAAGGACATTTTTAAATTAAATAATATACTTCATTTAGATTATAAAATATATAGTGTTTATATTATTATGTATTATTAATGGAATATAGAGTGTGATTACGTTGTACAGCACACTCATGTATGCAAGACAATAATATATGTAAAAATAATATAATTGCGTAATTAAATAATATAACAAAAAAATTAATGTAATAATAAACTGCAAGAGAAAATAAAAGCGCATGAGTGTTTTCATCAATAGATCGTACTACTTTTCTTATTTTTCACTGAAATAAATATAAATTATAATGAATTAATTTCTAATAAACAAGTTTAATTTCCATACCGAAATTTTTATTTAGCAGACTTCAATAAAACGTATGTTAACATTAATGTATTTATATTCAGTTAAAAATCATTATCCATTATCAGCACCCGCGGTGGGGCTTTAACGCGAAATGCAATTGGTTTAATAAAGGCAACGAATGATGTTATTTAAAATTCATGCTAATATGACTCGTGTGGCATAAAAGATTACTTATAATTTTGAAATAAATAATAAAATTGATGTAATTTTACTTAATTATTTCATTTACGTTGCATAGTTAAAAACATAAGTTTTTATAATAACAATTTCGAGTTTTTTAATGTATTTCATCAACGTTTTAATTTATAAAATGTAAAACATTGTCGATGAATTCGCTTTTAATTTCGTCCGAAATTGTGCGGATGCATTACAAGTGCAGCGCTTTTATTTAACTTGGACATTCGAAATAGGAGACGCATGAAACAAGTAATCTTCGTCGGCTATTGGCTGATGAACAGTCTTGGTCGTATTGCGTGTTTCATCATGCAGATACGTCAATGCCAACTGAAATGTAAAGTTCTGTGAAATTCATGAAATTTGTTTCATTCACGATGACATTTCGCGAAACGCTGTTGTAGCAGAAATTCTCTTGTGGTAGATTTCGTAATAACAGAGAAAGTTTCTGTGATAGAGGGGATTAGTGGTGTCTGTCGATTTCATTAGCTCAATTCACACAAAGTGTACTCCCACAGCATGAATCGCGCCTGAAAGCCCTGCTTACTTACTTTGAGATAACGAGCCGCATTTGCGATATCAAAGTATCTGTTTTATTTTCCATCAAATATCACATTTTAATACGATTCAATATATCGTTTCAAATTAAACATTTTAAGCGGTTAAGATTTCTTAAATAGAATTTAATATTTATAACTTTTTTTTATTGCAAATAGAAATTAATTAAGGAAACGCGTTTCTTCAAAATTTTTTTTAAAGTGACCATAATTTTATTGACTGTAAACAAAATTTAAATTTTCTATATATGTTTAAAGTGATATGTCACACGTTGGTAATATTTTGATTTGTCAGATTGCCGCCGAAAGTGTATTTTCGCAAATATTAAAATAAATATGTAAATTTTTGAAAAAAACATTCGACCAATCCCTAAATAATTGAATTTTGAATATTTTACAATTGTTTTTACTTATAGCAACATTCGACATTTTCATTCCAATAGTTAGCTTTATGACAAATATTGCAATAGGTAAAAAATGTTGTAAAATATACTAAATTTAATTATCTAGGGATTCGTTAAACGTTATCCAAGAATTTAAATTACTTTTTTTAATATTTGTGAAAACATATTTTAGGCAGCAATCTGACAATGCAAACATTAACAACGAGACATATTGCCTTAAATTAAATTTTAAATTTCAAATTTTACATATATTTAGTCGAAATTAATTTGATTTGGAAGTTAAATTAATTAATTTGAATTAAAATTAATTGAAAGTTACAAAATACTATGTATTACTTAACTGGCAAAATTTAATGGAAAAAGGTTATTATTCACATGATTTTATGTATTATATAGGGCAAGCAATGAACATTTATATCTATAGAAATCCATTTATGTAATATATATATATATATATATCCATTTACATTTATATATAAATAGGCGTGATTTTTCAAACGTTTTTTCTCAACGAATTACTTTAATTGGTCGATTTTTGTTATTGTTAAGTATATTTAATAATGAAATTAATGTAAAATATTAAAATATATATTCTATTATTTTATATATTTAATTGGATATTTATTTCAATTAATTTAATTTAATTTAATTTAATAAAATGTATCAATAAAAGAAATTCGTTGAGAAAAAACGTTCGAAATTTCACGCACATTACATTAAAAAGAGCCAGTAATAATATAACTATGTTAATTGTTGGTATATTATTTAATACATTTTCAAATTTATATTAGAATACATATATTATAAATATATAATAGTTTGAAATTAACTCTACAAAGACATCGGTTCCTTTTTAAAAATTGAGGACTTTAATCACTACAATTTCCCGAGAAATTTATAACCGATATAAAATATCCTTTTTTGTTAGGAAGGAAATTAATAAAAAATTGATATAATAAAAGGGACCTATAAATTCAAAACTAATTGTGCAAAAATTATGATATTAAAAACCACGTTTATAGTAACATAACGTTTTAAAACTGCAGTAAAAGCAAGTTTTAAAAATAAACAAAGTTTCTTTTTGTGACTCTCTGGTCCATTATCGGTATTTATCGATTAATTTCGGTTATTAAATTTAATGAGATCTTATAGTTTAAAGTATGAATTTATTTCATTAGTAACAGTTGGTAAGTAATCAGTAAACCGTTCACCCAAGTCCAGTAGTAATTGAACAACTGTATCTAGTAATATCTCTCGCAATAGCAATCGCTGATGACTAGATCGAGTAAACCTAGTTTAATTGCATTTCAGGCTAACTCGCCTTGATTTTACGTGTCGTCAATTAGCAGACTCGTCATGTTAATAATGGCTCTTCACTCGTTATATATATCCACACATCTAAAAATGACATATAATAGTTCCTTGGTTCATAATTATAATGCAGTATGTATGCACATGAGCCCAATTTGTTATACTAATAAAGTATACATAGTATGGCAAATATTTTTATCATTAATAATCAAATTTAAGTGCATTGTTTACTAAATTAACAAATTTAATGTTCACAAGAATAATCACTGTATAAAACAATTCTTTAAATATTGTTATAGACTTCACCGAAATTGCACCAAAATTAAAATATAAATTTTAGAATTTATAGAGATATGAACAAAAATCAAATATTAATAAAGTATTGTAAAAATGCTTGTGCCTACTTCTAAATATATGTTATATGAAATCCGATTATACACATCGATCGAATTAAACTTTTAACAAAAGTTGCATTAATGACGAGAGATAAATTAATTTTTCCTATATCGAATTCCTTTATTTTCTGAAAACTAATGAAAATGTAATCTAATTACCCCAAACATTAACGGATAACACTCGTTTATAAAAGAACACCAAATAAACTGTTTGAAATCATATTGTTAATTCTCTCTGCAAAAATAATTTAATTAACTCAAAATTATAATACACTAATTTATTTACCATTATTAAATATATATTAACGTGAAATACATATTTTTGCAGCAACGAATTGCATTACGTTGCTTTTTGATATCGCAAAAACAACACTAACTCCGGCGCACAATAACATCTGCTTTAAATGAAACATCATCGCAATTGTGACAAACATGAAAACGATATCAAATTTTAACCTCATATTTGCATTTATTGACGTTATTATCACAATTACGGAAATTTGCTTGTTTCAGTTTTATTCGGTTGTCAAATAATAATCCTATTTTCTCGCCATATTTGATACGCTCGCGCACATAATTTTTATATCTTTGCGCTTGTCAAATTGTTGACATTAATTTTATTATCTCGTAAATTGTAACAGGGATGCAACTGAAAATCATGCTCTTATCGGATAAGGATACATTTGTTAGAATCATTTACATTGAATCACAGCTTCAATTGGCTATCGATCTAAAGTAACGAATCTTGACTTTGAACAATTTTAAAGCATTCATTAGAAGTGCAAGAGTTGCACAATGCGTATAGTTACTTCACGTATGCATTTGAATGACAAAATTTGTGCCGATATATCGATTTCTTGATAAAGAAACTACACCTTTAAGCGAGTTTTATTTACATGGAAGCTTTGAGTTTCACAGGTTTATTTTCTCTCTCTCTCTCCCTTTCTCTTTCTCTCTATCAATCTACTCTATATAGTATAACTTTCATTTCAGAAGCCTCGACCCGCACTTTCAGTTCGAAAACTCACTCTTTAAAGGATTCTTTACATTCGATCAGCCTTTATTCTCAATCATATTTTTACACGCCAATGAAATTTCCAAAGAACGTTATCATAACGAATACGATCCTCGTTTTATTTGGTCGCTGAAAATGTTGACTTCCTGTTAATTAACTCGGTTATCGATTGTTACAAATTACTAACATATTTTATTGTTTGATTGTCCGTCAGACGATGAAGAAGTATGTTTGTTATTTTTCGGTTGCTACGATTATAAATAATGAGAGATTCACAAATGTGATCACAAAAAAGCAACATTCGTAGATTATTCAATGTCTTTCGTTATTAAGCGGGTGAAATATTTTTTAAGGACAAAATTTATTATTATTTCGAAAAAATTCGCAATTTTGTTGCGCGGCTAAACAAATTTTGCATGCAACGAAAATTGGCTAAAGTTAATTGTTCGAAAAAAATGAAATAGCTTTATTTTTATGTACGCCTGGCAAATGCCGAGATCGAAGCACTAACATTTTTATTACTCAAGCCCGAAAGAGATTAATACCTCTTTTTCCTCTTCACTAAATATGTTGTCGTTTCACTTAACGATAACAACATCCAGTGAAAATACAGTTTATATGAAACATTATTTATGTTTCACATGTATCGAGTAATTACTTTTTAATTCTTAGTAAATTATAGATTACTTTGAAAATGCTGCCCTTCTATTGTAGACAACAATTCATTTTCTAATGTGACGTGAGAATTTATAATGTTTATGAAAGTTCGACGTCTATTGGACAAATATAAATCGAATTTCGATCAAGAAATCTTGATCGCGAAGTTTCGATTTTTTGCTCAATTCAGATTAAAGAATGAATAGAAAAATGGATAAAATTTTAATCGAAAAAGAAATTTAATCAGAATTTTTAATATTCAATACGAAAAAGCATTTTCTCGCAGCCTTTTAATCTTTCTAATCACGTCAGTTTCACCACAAACCGAGATTGTTTGTTGCCCAGTGATTTGTAAATTTCTTTTCGCGGTAATTTCTTGAATAATTCCTATAGTTTTATCATTATTGTTTAAATATAGTACCAAAAAAGTGACTGGAAGTAATAAATTAAATTGATGTAAGAGTCATGTACAAGTAACTTGTAATGTTTCGACAAATGTATTCTAAATTTAATAGAAGTAAGACGTCGTAAAATTAAGTTATGGATCACAGTAATGCGTCAAGATTGGATCGAATCCAGTTTCCTACGTTAAGTAATGATTACATTTTTATTTGATGTGAGCAAAGTCTATTTATGATTCTTATGTCGTATTATCGTATGGAAATGATTCACTGAATAAATAAATTTTCTTGGCTAAGCAAACCTTGAACTTCTAAATAAAATTTTTATTTTTTAAAAAATTTAATACATCGGAAAAAAGTTAGAGTAAGTTTAGCAATATTTTCTGGTCCAAGTAGGATATACTTGTATTTTATTCATATACTGTTATAAGTAAATATATATTATAAAATTGTGAATCAAAGTGCAATTCGTATCGCAAAGTATCTTAGCAAACATATCAGATATTGATATAATACAAGTATGTCCCAGTTGGACTAGAAAATATTGCTAAACTTTAACTTTCTTCTCAGCGTAGTAGTAGTGTAAAAATATAAAATGTATGTCGAGTATGTATCAGTCGATTGATACAATTGACTAGGAGCTATTCTTCCTAGGATAATCTATACGTCAATAGAAGATATTCGTTTTTTTGAAACTTTAAAACCTAGATTTTTTAGTCCTTGTGTGTATTATTTGGTTTTGAGCGACTGACTTTTCGTCGTTGGAATGCTATACCTAAAATCAGTTGCGTGCATTATTTACACGTGTTTCGTGTTAATAACCCATATTTGACCCTATGTCGGCCAATACGCCATCTTATAACATGACATAGCAAAACACCTGCGTTAGCGCAGCAAAGATTATTTGCTATTGCTCGTGTTGCTACGACAAAATTGCAAGTCAAGCAAATGGTTTACAATGCTGTCCTTAATTAAAAATGTACAGACATAATTGAAATGTTAACGCACATCTTTTTTCTTAACATTATTACAGTTTAAAATGACAATCAAAAAATTTCATTGTAATTAAGTCTGTGTATTGTGTAAACAAATAAAATATTACGAATTAATTAAACATTTCGATTTTAGTACAACTGTATCTCAGTAAACATGAAGTATCATATAAATACTGCAAATTATGGAATAATTGCAAAACTAATAACTTTATACAATATATTTTACAAATACATTTTAAGAAAAATTTTGATATTATAAAATTAATAATTTATAATACACAATTACAAAACCTAATAGCAACAAACCCTATTATAGAAATTCATAATTTTACTCTGCTAAAAGATCTTACTATTTCTAAAATATACATTAGAGCTTTATTGTTAGAAAAGTTAAACCGTTATACTGTTCCATATAAAACAATAAACTGTTACAAAAAAGTTGCACATCTCCCTCTCTAATACGTCAAATAATAATATTTATATTATTGTCTAGTGAAGACAATATATATTTACTCTTAATGAAATGAGACTTAAGAGCCCCTGTACGTTTCGAGATCAGCAATTAATTTATTTCCGGAGAAAATAATAATCTGACGGTCAAAAGCAAATAATCTAGCACTACAAAAATACGCACCAACACAAAGACTACGCTTTTGCATCAGTTACAAACGATTGATACTGTAATTCTGACAAAAGTTACAGAATTGGAATTCGCGGGCAAAACAATTTTGTTCCACGATCCAAAGTTTTCCCCGCCGTAAACATCCGGTGCAGACTACAAAATAATCCTGTAAACCTGTAACGCGGCAGTGTCATATGCTGTTGGATTTCCAGTAAAAACCGACTATTTATTACGAGGTGTCCAAGTTTCATCGGGACTCCGATTGTATTACGTTTTGACTCGTTAGTGGATTTGGAGAAACGTGTTATCCGTATCCTCATTGTCTCGCAACCGCGCCTATCATACGCCGGGTTTACCAAGTTTCTTAGAAAATGATTTGGAATCGTGATACGTATTCGGAAATCAAGTGGAGTAAACTGAATTGCGCGCGGCCGATTAATTCCCGCGGGCCATTCTTTTTTGATTTGGATTCTCCTCGTTGGCGGTGTAGAATTAGAG
>JABFPK010001032.1:0-12834 GCA_022817445.1 Habroteleia sp. ZL-2020
TGTAGGTTATGTCAAGACCTTTCAAATGATGTATAGTATTGCCAGATACGAGCTCTGTAGCGCTTTGTACATAGCCGCGAAATTCAAAAGACAAAAAGGCGGAAGGGAGATATTTGACAACCTAATAGTTTTTGCTTATTTAAATATAAATTTTTATTCATATTTTGCTCTCGACTGAGATTTGTTTAATGTTGGACGGGTCTTTTGATTTCAACAATTAATATGTTCGATTTAACTTTCATACAACTACTCAATAAAAATTAAATTCAAGTTCACGTTTCTTCGTCGTCATTCAATTGTTTAAAGTTTCTAGTCAATCGATTATAATTACTTCAAAGCTTATTATTTTATTAGTAGAAATTGAAAGGAGCAGAGCTCTTGTTCTAAGGTCAATTGAAAATTACAAATAGTCAAGGCAGCATCATTGGAATCCGATACTATTTCGAGATCATCTAATCCTCCGAGTGATGGATTCAAATGCCACACACACCTGTTTTTATTATGTTCTAAATTTAAAATATTTTCGAAATCGCTTCATAAATATACTCATAAATTTCATAGTTTTCTACGTTTTACATATCAAGGCGGAAAATGTCTGTTCGTTTTCGTTCGTAAAATTCTTCCTCGGAATTAATCAAATATTTGTCGCTTCATATAAACATATAAAACACTGCGAAGATAGTAGGTTAACGATATTTATCAACGGCAAATATCAGATTTTTAAGGAATTAGCTATTTGGAACGTTGAACAATTCATTTGCCGAAACAATTATTATTATTCCAATTTCAGAGTTTCTACATTTGAACTGATAAATTGCCGCCTTTCCAGTAAACGCAGGGGAATTCCCGAAAATGTATTAAAATTTAATCAACAGATGGCGCAATACACCGCTTGATTAATATTCATATATTTGCATTGGATAAACGTTATAGATTACTTTTAAACAAATTAAGATAATCGAAATAATGAAAAGATTTTAATCTTTATGATTTGTTTCGCGTAAATTAACTAGAAACAATTTTGCAAGGACGCGAGAAATGTTTTGATATATATTTTTATTTTATCTCAGTCGCGCTCTTTACTGCCTCGTATTATAAAACGTTGCACAATTCTCGACTTGTTGCTCCTGCTCTCCTACATTTTCTTATTGTGTAATCGCCACTAGCAGCGCCACATCTATGATTGATTGCATCGTCAGTTACAAGGGGAAGGCGGGATGTTCTATGTTGAAAACTGGTCGCATTTTTACTTAATATTTACATATACGTACGTCAAAACAGTTGTCATTGATAAGCGCGGTGCGACGCATATAGCATTGCAATTTGCGAAACTTTTTTATTCTATACAGACATATATTATATATCATACGTTTCCCGATTAAGGAACCTAACTCTCTTCGATTAATTTTTCATAATAATCAATTGTAATTGATTAAAAGATAAACCATATTTTCGTGTTAATTTATAATCTAAAACTGTAAAACTTGACTATTTTATTTTCAATTTTATCAGATATCAATCGTTTGAACCGTATACTTTTTAACCATCTCAATTTTTCACATCATTCGCCTATAAAACATGTCTCTGTCAGCGTATAGAACGATAAGATAAAACGCTTTGTTGATGGTGTGTTTCCTCTTTCATCGTTTGGCTAATTTAATTTTGACTTATTATTTATTTCTATATACACCACGTTTTTCATTTATTTTAAATATGCCTTGTTCAACCTCCAAAATTTGCATAGATAATGCACAGCAACTTTATAAAGATCTCAATATTATCAATGAGTACGTGTTGACATTAAAATATGACTTGGTGACGTCAGAGATAAGATATTTGCATTAATTGAATATAATGAAATCGATCACTTTGTTTGATGTAATATTTAGTTGGCGATTTAATGTGAAACTGTGCGTGTTTTGAGATTATTCTTGCAAATTTAATTCGGTACAATTGTTACAGACCAAAGAAGAAATGAATATAATTTGGCAAATGGTACAGGATATAAAAGCTTATAATGTAAAATAATAGATCATATTTGTTCATTTTCTATTATTGTAATAATAGAATAAACGTACAATTGCCGAATAATTGTCATTGCCAAAACATTTAAACTAATAATACGACACATTTGAGTTGCGGTGTTTTAGGTGACATTCTTTCTGGCAAATTACATTTGAATTTTTAATTCATTGTTAAAATATATACATTCTAGCGAAACGAATTTTTATAATATAAATATAATAAATATAATATATAATAACTTATGTAAAATGAATTTTTTGGTTATCGAAACAGAGTTATTAAAAAAGAACTTAACACAATGGGATAACGCTTTATTAAATACATTGAATACTTTGCCTAGTAAAAGGTGGTAACATATTTACAATTATAGTCAATGAGCTAAAACATTTTTTTATAGTACATTTTTGATTTTGGGAAATATATCCAGACAATAAGATTATGTATTAATCTTTACTTATTTTTTTCTGAGTAGTCTAATATGTATCAGATAACAAAACTAGCAATATCAATATCAACCTTCCAGCCATTAAGTCCTACAAATAATTATCTTTTGATAAAATCAAAACTTCCCCCCAGATGACATATACACTTAAATGTTTAGACTTCAATTTCTAGGGTATTGCAACCATTTTTTTTTTTTTTTTTTTATTTTTTTAAATAACCTTAATGATAAGTAATTAACGCTTGAGCATTCATACTAATAAATATTAACATTTTGTAAGAAATCTTATCATGATAATACCATTTCTGGGATATGAAAGAATATGTAAAATACTAGTCTGAATTTCGTCGACTTTTATGGACATTTATAATTATATGCAATCGCGTTTGACAATGTATCTCTATGGTATACATTGTAACGAAGCAATTGGAGCAAAATTGCAAAATTGGAAAGAATAATAATATTGATCTCTTAAAGAAACACAAATCGTATTTTGAATCTTATATAAGGTCATCAAAATTTGTGTTTTCAGAGCTATCAATGACGTATCACTCGAGGTTTGAAACTTCATATCGCATCAGTTACCTGTTTGCAAGACAGTGGCCGAACATTCGTTTATGATGCTAAGGATTGTATAATATTTGTGAAAGAAGTTGATTGTCGGTTTCATCAATGCAATTTTTAATGTTCTCGCGAAATAATGAGAATCGACCGAACCAAGAGAGCTTTACCGTGAAAATCGGACAAAGATGGGCTGTTCATCAAGCAAATTTCTGGAATGCATGAAACCAAATAAGAAATTAGCCAGCGAAGTAGATATCATCAAGCCCAAAAACTCTTTGGATACACAAAGTGGTATTTACATTTCTTTTTACATTTCTTATTAATTTATTTTTAACGCACACTCAAAATGTATATAATTAATGTTAGCATATCTATGAAGAAAAACAATTATTATTCAAATTAATTAGTAAACATTTATTAACAACAAAAATTTTAAAACGAACATTATTATATAATACTTAAAAAGATGATCAATATTTAATTAATTAAAAAAAAATAGTTATGTTATACATAATAATAATTGTGTACACAATTACTATATTACGTTAAGAGGCAAAGAAATTTACATTTAAAAAATAAAAATATTATATTCTTAAATTTATTTTTAAATTGGCAAATATTTTTTCATTTTAAATTCCATCAATAAAGTATGTGAACATTCACAAATGTACTCTGTAAATAAATGGTAACTTCCATTACCAAATGTTCAATCAATATACCTTAGATAATTATTACTATAATTATAGATTAAATTTAACTATTAATTAACAAATCAAATGATTAATTGAATAATCGTGTTTTTATTTTATAAAAATTGTACTTTATTAGGGACACTTTCAGCATTCAAAAATAAAAAACAATTTGTTTTTTAATCAAATTTGTATTTTACTATTTTTTCCATTTCTCGCTTTTGTAATAGAATCTGCTATTTTTAACCTACACAAAATTCTATGAATTTCAAAGCCAAAGACCATGAATTGCCAAAAGATAACGAATTAAAAACTGTTACAAAAAAACAAATTTTAATTAAACATTGAAAAAGATTAATGAGCAAATTTTGTTGAACGAATAAAACATTGTTCCTTTGTATATTTTATCAGCCCGTACAATCGTTTTCTCGCATGCTCCCCAAATCATCAACGATGTGTGACATCAAAAAGAAAATAAAGCAAGTGCATAAAAATCACGTGTGCTCATTTTCTTAAACAGTATCGAAATTTAATTCGATACCGGTCGAATTTGGAGCAATACAAAACGCGCTATTTCTTGTAATAATTTTAATGAGATTTTACATAAAGCAAAGGTAAAGGAGCAAAATAAAAACAGTCAAATAGATCGACCTAATCTCAGAGCTACTGTCCGTCGTAAAACAAACTTCATTTCTTACTAAAATAATAATTAAAAATAATTTTAATTTAATAAAAAATAATTAAGACAAAAATTACATTTTTATTTTGCAATTTGTTTACATTTATGCATTATGCTTTATTTAAAACAATATGATAATTTCAAGATAATCGAATTCCATTCTAAATCGTCTATTCAAATCAATAATATACAAATTGAACCAATAACAATTTGAAATTTTATCGCAATTAATTACTTCTGCTTGAAATGTTAATCTCCAAGTTGATTGGACTTGATTAATCTTTGTTAATTCTAACCCTATACTCAATATATGCTTATTAAATGTCGATTAGACGTCGTCACTCGGGATGAATTGTAATACGTTCATAACGATCAAGATACATTTACCAGAAAAGAAGCAATAAAAATCCCTTTATTTCAATTTTTAAAAGTAATTTATTAATACTTGAATAAATCGTCGTGATTGTACCCGTCACACATGACATTTATTATATTGCACATATCTGCCAGTTACTGGCATCACTGATATTCAAATTTCCTTCTCAGTTATATTTAAACTATAATATAGTAAACGTCTAGGAAATTTATAGTAGCAGACACATATGCTTTTCCCAGTACACTATATATATGATTCTTGGAAAAAAAAAATGTTTTATTCAAATTGTTACTTAAAATGTTATTTATTTTTCATATGACCAAAATTTATAAAATATAAATAATCCTTTTAACTAATTAAATGAAACAAGAATAATGAATCAAAATTAAATGGATAAATTCAAGTTAACTGTAGATTTTCTACACTTTCCAGATTATCGTTATTTCCAGATGTGTCCAACTGCACAAAAGATGTGGGCAGTGACTTATACGAATGGGACGAGAAGGAATATAATCATTTACAATGCTGGATGGGAAAAATTACTGCATTCGAGCATGGTAAGTTTCTTTCAAATTCAAATTCACAAAATTCAAAAACACAAAACAAAAAATAAGTGCAAATTCAATACAAGTACCAGTAGTACCATGTTTAAGCTATAGCAAAGATTCGGTCGAAATCTTCTTATGCCAAAAGAAAAACTTTTGTGCGCTTGGTTTACTCTAAGGTTTACCATAATTGTAACTCACTGTTATGGAATTTAAAGATTTTAAAGTTGATAAATGTTTGCCGGGGGTACAAATTTCCGTAAGAGCAATAAGTTCACTTTTTAAATTGATTTCAGCGCTATGCCACCTATAGCTGTATTAGTAAAATTTAAACTAAATTTGTTGCCGCGAAATTTTGAATGCATAATGCTTTCAATACATTGAAATATGATATTAAGCAAATATGAAGGAAAAATAAAAAAAAAAATGGAAAACAGAGAGAAATAATCTATATAATTTTGAAATTGATGTTATTTACTATTTTATTTACTTTATTTATTATTTAATTGGTGTGACAACCACTCATAACTGGAATTTAAAAAAAACTTAGAAGAAATATATAACTTAGGAAAATATAGCATGAAATATATGTATAATTTATTTGCACATAACTATGATATGACAGTTACAGGAAAAATATTTCGTCAAGTATACATTTTTATTTTGGCTTGCTATGAGTTTATATACGTAGTATAATTTTATTATTTTTTTATGAATTATAATATAACTTGAATATTATATATATAAATAAATATATATATTATACAAAATTATTATATTAATAATAGAATAAAAAGTAACAAAATTATATTATGTATATAACCTTAAAAGAAATCAAAATAAAAGCTCAAATAATAATGTATTTTTCACCAAATTTGTCTATCGCCTAACATACAATAGTTATGTACAAATATATTACACATATATTTCATATTGCATTTTCTAATATAATATTTCCACTCGATTTTTAAATTTCAGTTATTACGCATATGAAATAAACCGACCCGAGCAGAAATGAAGAAATATGGAAGACGCATGACAGATACCGGAATCACGTGACAATTAACAGCGCCATCTAGGGATGGGTCAGAAATATCGGAACTAAAATATTTTTGTTACGCGATTGAATGAGAGTTTGAGCCATCTGAATGTTTGTTCCAGTGTCGCTACATTAATTTCGAACAAGGTAAATCCAAAATAAACAAGGATGAATGAGATAAACAAAATAATTTGGCGGGAAATTTAAATGATCAAAAGAGCCTAGTCTCTTTTTGTTGAAGCGAAATATCGGCATTTGGTTACGTGGCCGCGCACACGAGTTCTCTCACACGTGCAAATAAAAATGTATTCACTCGGATGCCTGTCAACGCTCTTCGTTTGCTTCTCCTTTTAAAAGTAATCTCTCTCGGTGTTTCGGTTCAGTCGTGACTAAACCGTGTGCAACTCTTTACACGAGATATCTTTGAGCCTTGCCCACGGCAGATACGCGATACGCCATTTCCGTTCGATTAATAACAATTAATTGCTTCTCGCTGTGAAAACTATTTGACAATAAAAAAATGAATTAAAAATATTTGAATTTTGAGCGGAGTTGTGCAAATGGTGGCGGTTAATTTAAATTCGACTATTTTGTGCAGTGTTTGTTTCAGTTTAAATTCAAGTATTTGACTAAACAACTTACAATTGCCTACTCGTTCGATCTGTAAATAATAATAGTTTTGAAAAACAATGCCTTTCTGTTTAGATACGTTTGTAGTAGTTTTCTTTTCGAGTTGCATTTTGCGAAAAATAATCTTAAATCTTAATTACGTTTTTGCGTTGGCATGCACAGACAATGGCAATACGTAATCTGCTTGCTGACAAGATTAAGTTTAATTTGAAACTATTCATTAACGAATATAATAGAAATACATTTGCTTAATGTAATTCAAATATTTTCTGATGCTTTTTAAAATAAATGGACAGTTAGTTCGTAATGTATTTACTTGCCCCTTTGGAAATTTTCTATATATATATATTGTCAGGAGACATTATTTTTTTATTTTTTTTTTTTTTTATTTTGAGTTTTATTTGAAAATTTAGGAGGAAACTTAAAGTTGTGTATGTATTCATTAATTCTCAATTCAAATACAATTTCTGCTTTTAATGATTTTTTAACGTAAAATCGGTTTTCCTTTAAAATAAAAATTTGACTGAATGGGTTAACAATGTTAGTTGATATAAATTTGTATTGATTCGTTTGCAGTTTTTTATTTATTATATGTGTAGAGTGCATAATGAGATTATAAACCACATATTTTTACAACTATATTATTGTTAAATTGATTTCAATTTGACTGTTTTTCGCCGTTTGGCTTCAATATTTAAACTTTAACGACAAATTAATTTGTAAAAAGACAATGAAAGTAGATTAACGATTAATTAAGTGTCAAATATTGCGACATGTGGACACTAGGAGCTCATAAATAGAAAATGTTGTTCATAATTGTGTTAATTTCATATCATTGATTGACATGTTTCTAGTTTCTAAACAATGTTTCTAAACAAAAATCTTTTTAAATAAAATGAAATAATTACTATGCACATTTTGATATTGAATGCCTTGATTTTAAATATATTGACAAATATATTGACAATTTCTTTAATCATTTCATTTGAATTCACTTGAAAAATTAATTGTTCAAGCATAATTATATTATTAATGATTAAATGATATCTTAATGTTATTTTTGAATAATTTTATTGTAATTTCTAAACACTTGTCTTAGATTTTGATTATTTAAATGAAAAAAAATATTTAAATTTATGTTTGCTAAAAAAAGTAATTTGTAATGTTGTTTTTACTTTGTCTACGCAGTTCTCTTTTTAGCTTAATTAATTAAATATTTTTGTGACTCGTTTGGTTTGTTGAGTTGAGTGCTTTCGTGAAGTTTAGATTGAACACAAAAAAAGTGAAAAGTGTCAAAGTGTCGATAAAATGACAAAGTAGAACGTGGGGTGAGACAAAATTTGTTGTTCCTTCTTTGAATGAAAAAGTGTCTGAATGTACTTAAGACCGTCGTGAATTCTGTCTTAAATGTTTGTCAAATCGAGAAGGAAACACATATGTCATCGACCGCAAGCGGATTTTCTCTACCACAAGAAAATAACGACGGCTTGCAAAATGCTCTTCCCTTTTACAACGGTACGTGACTACGCTTGACAATCGAAGAGTTTGACTGCGCAAAGTGTTTTCTGATTACAAGATACAAAAGCTAGATTGTCATTCATTTTAAACATCGTTTCGGAACTGCCTTTTTTATTCTCATGAATAATTTGATTCAATCGCATTCGTAAGCAAAGCTTCTTTGATTTATTGATTCATTTTATTTTATGATAAATTTCATTGCAAAACATTTTAATTTATTACAATCAATTCTATAAGAAAATCTCATTAATCATATCTTTTAATAATTAAATATCTTTTAATTTTTTTCTTATTTAAATTATTATAATTAACTTAATTTATATATTATTTTAGAATGTTCTGTGTTTCATTTTATCTTTAAATACCATTATTCGATGCTATAATATATTAATTTGCATGTACAAGTATATTTGGAAATTTGAAACAAAAATGATACAACTAGCATCAGTTGTAATATTTTAAATATATAATACAATATTTAATTACATTTTTGTTCATATAAATTCAATATTAATTTACAAGTTTATATTTTAAAAACGTTCATTTGTTTGGCAAAAGGACTTGCATTTATAGGTTTGAAAGAAATGCCCACTTCAAACATTGCTACGTAGTTAAAAAGAGACGCGACAAATTTCGTATCTTTACTTTATTTGAACGCGATGAAACACGAAAAGCTTTAAATGCTCTTTTCTGCGGCGCGTCGTTTTTGTCTCGTACACTCTTTATTATACCAGTCATCATTTTTTTCTGCTCCCAAAGTTCAAATGTGAAAGATGAACAAAATACATTTGCAACAAAAATGTAAAGATTATTTTTAGCGTTTCTTTTAAACGTTCTTCGGATTTGAATCTCAACATGGTAGCTAAAACGAAAAATCTTACCGATACAAAAATCAAGAAAAAAAAATTTTGTCGACACAAAATTACTTTTCAAATTAATTGCTCCGCTACTCTTTAATAAAGATTCTTTTCGTTCTTTAACTACATTCTCTCGATTCTGCAAATAACTTGTTTCCATTTATAAACGAGTTTCTTATTCACATATTTTGCATGTTGATTCATTTATGTTTAATCACTTTTTTCCGATTTTTTTTGTAAAATAAAATTAGTTAGTTGTTTTCGAAAATTCTCATTTTTAATACTTGTGATACATATATTTTTTTTTAATAAAAGAGTATTCTATTTTTGTTAGTTTTTTACACTGAAAATGATTAAATATGACTATTGCATTCCTTATAAATTGTCATTAGTTTTATCATTTTAGTTTTCCAAGTTATTCATAGTTTAATTGCAGTGTACATAAATATTTTTGAAAAATTTTATTTTATTCAAAAATGCATTAAGTTTGTAACGTTTTGTATCAAAAAATGATGACAAATTAAAGTTATGTTAAATCATATTCGTAAGATGGTATCTTTATAAAAGACAAAATTCATTCATTCAAAAACAATTTTTTTTAAAATGTGATTTATATGCAACACCCTGGCCATATAAGGATTAAGAAATAAAAGTCATTTAATACAGTTATAGATATTCAATGACCCAATTAAACAATGCCTACTACTCTTTTATAAATGCAATTGAACGTCATTAATTGAACATAATTGTTCTGTAATTAAATACTCGATTTCAGCAAAGTATTTGACTAATTCAAATGACTAATTCGACCGAAACAAACGAGTTGAATTCAAATTTGCAACTCGCAAACTTATCAAATGTACCAACATTTGATTGTCCAAAATAAATGTGTAATATATTTTGTGCACGGGGCATTGCGTCACACTTTCTTTTGTGTCGCAATCAATGCTCATATCGGATCTACGTTCGACTGTATTCTCTTGTCCTTTGTATTGCCACATACGATGTCGTTGACATCAATACAGAGAGCAATGACTAACCTGCTTTTGCAGTTATTTACAATTATGGTTTAATGACACTCATCGGCGCTGACCTTAAATGCCAGACCATATACACGAAACAAAAGTATTTGTATGTGATACGTGCGTGCCTTTATCTCGAGGATACGTTCGACCTGCAATTCTTTTGCACTTTCATGTCTCGTACGTTGAAATCTGGGTTACGTATCGTGGCAAATGCATACGGTTCGTGTGTCAAAATTATTTTTAACCACGCTGCAATAATATCGACAAAACTTGATCTCGATGCAATTCGGATCTTACTTATGTTATATATTAAGATATTAAATAGGAAATTCAATTTCATTGTTTCATATAGCATAACATAATTAGCAATTTTTATATAAAAATAGTGTAAACGTGTACAATTTTCACTTAATCAAATTTAAAGAGTAATTTACTTTTTTCAAAATTGTTCCCTTTTTTCTCGTAACATGAAAGAAAAGTAGTAATATACGTGTATATATTTTAAGATTATTATTATATATTCGTTTTTATAATATAAGCATAATATTATAAATGGACGACCCCAATCATAAAAAATGGTTGTAGAATTTTAGATTACACCAATTAATATGACATGTTATATGTCTGTTTTTGAAGTTATTGTCATTAAATGTCTATCTTTCGACTTTTTTAATTGACACATTTTACTTATTTTTCTTGTCTAAACTTTCAAAAATGTTCCATTTATTTTGGTTCATTTAATGATGTTTGGGAACTTTCAGGGGATGACTTCGAGGCAGATCATTCTGGGGAATCAGACATCCAAAAAGCAACGCACATTCACAACTTTATGTTGGAGGACGACGAATTGGAATTTCCTGTTGTAAGTATAGATTTTATAAGATATTTATTTTTGTTGTGTTTTATATTAACATTTACTATTAAATCTTTTTGCTTATTTTTTCTAAATAACATAATAATTATTATTATTATTATTATTATTATTTATAATATAATTTCATTTTCCTAAAAATCATTTATTTATAGAAATAATTATATGCATGTATTTTCATTGCAATATTCAATTTATTTTCAATACTATTACTGGCTTATTTAGTTTTTTTATGTATGTGTGTGTGCTGCATAATATATAATATTTATGTATAGTATAATAATTTTTTCAGATCTACACCTACTTATTACTTACTTTCTTTTATATATTTTAATATGCATGAACCCTTCCCCCGCTCCTTTTTTTCTTGTTTTGAAACAAATTTGTTTTTCCACCTGAACCCAGTGAGCTTTCGCGGACGTCTTATAAATACCAATTTTATGCAATGGGTTCAAATGGATTCATTGGGCTGGATAGGGGTAAAAACTAAACTAAAATTTAAACAATTTTTTTTTAATTTTAATCATTTTACGTGATTCACATTCAATTTAATGCCCTATTATTTTTAAAACTACTACCTTTTAATATTAACCTTTAATCATTTGTATATTCATGTCAGAGTCGGTGTTATATTAATTCCTTTATATATAGTTTAATAAATAATAATAATAATAATAATTATACATTATGTTTTCATTAATTACAGTTATTGCTAAATTGTTACTGGAAAATATATATTATTTAAGAATCATTTTCACTGTTCATTCACTATTTATTGTATTTCGATCGTTTGGACTTTTAATGGAGGACTATCGAACTCTATATATATTTTATATATAAATATTTGTTCTATTTTGCAATATATATTTTTTTATTTGAATTCATCTTACACAAATATTTTATCTTATAAGCTTTTTTGTCTTACCTAAACAATTAAAAATGATATATATCACATCGTATATTTTGCCTAATTATATTTTTTACTTCTCAAATGCATTTCTCTACTACTTTTATTTATATTCGACAAAACGAAGAACTGCTTGACAAAAACTTGTATATTAACTTGACAAATTTATCTTCTTTGAATTCTTATACAATCTATTTATAATTTTCTGCCATTATCACTTCCCTGTCATCTTATCACCTGGCATTTTCTATCGCCAAAGCTCTTTCTTAACTCACACCACTCGAGTTGGTTAAAAACTTAACGGTTTGTTGGACTTTCGGTACGTCACACGCCGTTATTATCCATTATTATATCAAGAACCAGCGCAATCTTGATAGTCAACATCGACGATCAGTATCAGAACAGACTCCAATTGTGCTTCCTTTCCGTCTGATTCTAATTCTAGTTTTGCACAAAATATTTGTTTACAAAGCCGTGCATCACAAACAAAATTTGTTCGTGAATTTATAGTTTTGAAACTGTGTGTGTGTGTGTGTGTGTGTGTGTTTTTTTGTTTGTGCGTGTGTGTGTGTCTGTGTTTGTGTCTGTTTTTCTTATCTGGCGCTCCTGAGGTAGTGTAGACGTGTAGTTGTGTGTGTCTCTGTACTTGTACTTCCATGACCAGCCA
>JABFPK010001033.1:0-12829 GCA_022817445.1 Habroteleia sp. ZL-2020
CTGGGTCGCGATCATGAGCCATACTATCACCAGACTATTTTCCCAGATTAATTTTAGTCTGGCCCAGATTCGTATCCAGACTATTGCCAGATTATTTTTAATCCTGCCCAGATTATTCCCAGACTATATGCCAGATTGCTTCCAGACTTCATCCAGACTAAAAATTTCCACGCGGGTAAATATGGAAATTACAAAAATCCAGACTGTGAAATAAGTAACAAGGTTCTGAATCTATAATTTTCAGTGTATAGTAATAAGATATATCTATAATATCTTACAGACAATTTAATTTCACAAGTTGCTTCTCCTTATTTTTGTAAGTATTTAGCTGATTTTTTTTGAAAAAAACTGAAAACTGAAAACTAAAATAATAATTAATTAATTTGACGCTATTGAATAAGTTATAAGTTACATCGAATCGCTCATAAATAATGATTAAAATATATTATCATTACAGGGTATATCTGTAGATCTGTCAACTCTTCAGGCTGAGTGGGAATCACGAACGTCTGCGGCGAACGGCGGTAGTTCTTTAAGCAGCACGTTTCTAGGTTTGAGTAATAACGAGGGCAGCAGCGTGTCCGGTTCCGGAAACGACGTGAACGAGGAGATCGATGTCGTCGGGGGTTTGGACTCCTGCAGCGAAAGTGGCAGCGAGCGCATGGACTCGGCGGCGGATGGTTCCGTGGACGGCGAGTGCTACTCTAGATTATCAGGCGAGCATCATAGCGAGGTTCGACGGGGTTCTGCTAGCTCGCAAACGCCCACAACTGGCCTGCAGCTCAACCTGGAACTGAATCACCAGCAGGGCATCCACCACTGGGGCCTGAGCATTCTGGAACGAAGGCGCAAGCTGGCTTCCTTGAGCCAATCGGCAATCAGACAAGCTTCCAGCAACGTTTCTTCCAACGAGGATGACGTGCAAAGCAGTAGCATCGACCTTTCTGTTAAAGGTCGAGAGGAGAGAAAGAGACTGAATCCTTTTTCCATCGATAGTCTCCTCGGCAATAATAGGTCTGGCTCGCCAGCTACCCAACGAGATAATCGTGACATCTCGACGCCACCTTTGACAAACGGCCGGCTTTCCACATCACCCTCGACCACGTAGTGCTGATCTCGACGAACAAACTTAAGACGGATCTAGGGAATATTATTTGATCTACTTATCTGCCCTATCGTCGCATCTCCGTTGCCCTTTTGGGACGAATTAGAACCCTATTTCATTTATCCACTCGGAGTGGTGTTTCTTTTGATCGCGTAAATTAATCGTTCTCCAAATAACATAGGTTTACTTAATTATTAACAAATAATACTTCGTGATTGTTTAATTTATGTCACACACAATGTTGGTATTTTAACGATAGGGTGAAAGCAACTTCTTTGTTTCCTTTAGGTGTTTCATTTGTACGATAGTCAAAGAGGTTGGTTTCGGATCAAATACCTTTTTCGAAGGTACCGTCTGCGTATATCGTTTTCGACATATCCGAATCAAATGCTCGTTTTCCTTCCATGACAAAATTGTAATGATCGATACGAGTTTGTTTCATGTTGCAATTTCGTATTTTGTTACTCTATTTGTCGTTTAGAATGTGTTTTTCTGGAAAAAAGAAAACGCGAGTACGTATGTATATTTGTTGTAAATAGGCAAGATTAATTTAATCGACTTAGCGTTTACGGATACCTAGTGTTCGAGGAGCGCAATTATGATATATTTCAAGCAATAGAGGTACGATGTGTACATATGATTCGTGAAGTGGATACAGTTAAGGAAGACGATGGTGAAAGTAGTGGGCGAAGATCGATTTAACGAAAACTTGAATAGACTGACGAGATGTGAAAAAATGTTGAAGGACGATGAAAAGATTTTTGAAAGTACCTACCTTATATTCATTATATATAAATATATATTAATTTATTCTCAACATATATTTTGAGTTATTGTTTATATCCTCAAACCTTTCCCTGCAAGCAAAAGAGAAACCGTCTTACCTTTAAAACAATTTGTGATATCGCCATCGATATTCAATAGTAAGTATTAGTGTATACTCCTCACTATCATATAACATCATTTCACCTATCACTTAACCATTGTTCACAAATTTACAAATTGAATGCAATATGAAGTGAATAAACAAGAAAATTGATCGCGGCATGTACTTGTGATCAAAAGGTAACAAGAAATGAACAATAAGTCGCAAATCTCGTAAGTTCGAGTTGAAGCTTTCTCTGTGACGGTAATTGCTCGTAATCTGTGTTCGGGAATGCGTTTATGCGTCAAAAAGGATGCCTCGACAAAGAACCATTGTACTTGGACTAACCGCAGTAATGTAATTATTAAGTCGTTCATGAGAAGTCGTGGTTAACACAACGTTACCTTTCCTCGGTATTCTCGAGGACTCAATTACCAGCCAATCCTCGGCTGCCCACTCTTTCCGCTGTTACTAACATTAACGCTTATTTTATATCTATCATCAAAATAAAGTGATACGACGTATAAATAATCTTCTTTTCTTTCTGCGAGAAGGTGTGCTGCGGGTAGTAGTAAGACTCTTAGCTTGGTGATATAAAGGTGTTCAATGTTTGCTGAAATAGTTATTGGTGTGGTAATGTACATTTGCAAAACATTTTGTTAAAGTAAGTTGATGATTTAATTCATGTGTGTTAATTACTTTGAAGTCGTTTTCGCGCCAATTTAAATTGCATAGTTTGCAACGTCGTATAATAATTTACAACTAATGGGTTCATATTTTTTAAGTAATATATTTAGCTTAAATTGAACTATTAAAATAAAGTCATTCGTTTTTATACATTTTTAATATATTGAAATTATAAATAATTATAATACATTTTATTTACATGTAATTTACATAGTCGTAAAAAAGTATTTAAAAATGATGTTATATTTATTGATTTAGTTGTAAAAATATGTTAATATTTATTATATGTGTCGACAGAAAAACTAAATTATTCCATGGAATATACTTTTGAAACATAAATATAATTAAAATCTTTAATAAATGAAACGTAATTGGATAATTATAAATCAAATAAACAAATATGTCCAAATCAAACAGTAAGCCAACATAAATATAATTCTGAGCTATTGAGTAAATAAAAGATAATATTATTTATAAGGAATCATTTTTAAAAGAATTTCATAAACAAGCGCTCAAATACAATTTGATTAATGAGAAGTGATATTCCATTATGTACTTTCATATTTGACTAAAATATTATTAACATATACTTATACAAACATAAATATAATAATTATTTATATAATCATCATTCTTAGTAACAAGTTAGTTATGCAATACCACCAATGAAAAATATTAAATTGAAAATTGCATACGTAATATCCATGAAGAACAACTAAAGAAAACGAAAACATGTCGAATAATCGTATAAGTTTAGACAAATGTTATCTTACATCTAATACTTTTATACTTGGCTTAACCTATTTAATTTAAAATAATTTTTAGAACATGACATGTAATATAATATACCATTGCAATATCAATTATTTTGATTACATAAAATAAATGAAAATAATCATAAATTTAATTAAAATACTGTTAAATGTAATTAGACACAAATCTCGAAATTAAACCTCCAATCCAATTATCGATGTCAATTGACCAGGATTTGACTCTACTAATTGTATTTTCCGAGCTACTATCGTAACTAATAATGTGTCAATTGGTGCAATATTTCTTCGTGGCTATAACTCGGTAATATATGAAGTATGGCCTAGGGTACGGTTGGTCTGTTGCGAGCAAGGTGTTAACCGATCGAACGCGATCCAATAGATCAAGCGGCAGATGCTTCTTCACCGGTTATTACAAGGGGTCGAAGGTCGTCTGCTCGCATAAACCATTTATACGACTCGATCGACTATCGATACTGATATTTCCCAAAGGTATCGGCTATCTTCCTGCTCGATCTTGTACAGTCTGACATAGTTCCTTCTCTTTTTCCTCCGTCTCATTTTTTGTTTCTTTTTTTTCTTTCACTCCTTTTCTCCGTCGAAGAACCCCACCTACACGGGTCTGATTAAATATCTAGACCTGACCTTCCCCCGTAGAGGCTTCTTCGTTAAGCACAACCATGGAATGCGTTATCGATAACTGTCAAAAAAAGAGCGTTTCGAACGTCTTCCCTTGAACTCCTTTTGCAACGCAAGTGTTTTGATGAACTTTATTATGGCGATGTTCTTATTAATGTGCAAAAAATTGCAGCGATAATCGGCCGTTGATAGTGTGAAGCGTTACATTTTCTTTATATTGATTAGTTTACGTTGTTATGAATGGACATTATCGCGTATTAGAAGTTTGATTGTGGCAGCTAGTGCTATTAGTGTTCAATAATCTTTTATTCAATTGTTCAGTCACCATTCACGATTAAAGACAAGACAAGACACTTTTAATAAGAGTATATGACATGAGTATATATATTAGTATATGAGTAATAGTTTAATAGGTATTTTTAAATGTTTAACAAGCGTAAATATTACTTACAGCATTCAGAAAAAGACAATCCATTATATATTTATTTTTTGTTTAACAAAATTGCATTACAATTTCAAAGGTAATTTCAAAATATGTAAGTTATAACAAAGTAAATGGTTAATTAATGTAAACAATTTAAGAAATAATATTGTTTAATATTTGAATATATGTTAAAGAAATGCAGTATTCAAACGTTGTTATCTCTTTACATCAGCAATGATTCTAATAATGTGCGTATATGAATTTTACGATGAATAACGTTTATAAATGGATCTTTGATTGGACGACTTATTAGAACGAACGTAATTCGTATCTCATTCACAATGTTTTAATTTCTCGGAATAGTGTTTATAGTGTAATGTAGACTGCACTAAATAATGATATTTCTGACAGCGAAGCTCTAACTAATTAGTACAGACAGAATATTTACATGAATAGTACTTTAAATTTAAACATCCATCGTAGTTAACCAATTATAACCATGATCTATAACCTGGTTGATAAGATTGCACTATTTTCTGATATTAGTATATATATACATTGTAAACGAAGAAGTCAATGAACGATGGCAGGAATTTACTCCACATTCATAAATTCAATACAGATAAAAGTATAACTATGATCAAACACGTTTGAAGGTATTTTTTTGAAGACATACAAAATTAAGAATATCATTTTACGTTTAACAGTGTTTTACAAGTCAGACAACATATTCTCCTAATTTAGAAAATTTATGTCATATACATATACTTCTCTATAAACTTACCCACTTCTATCTTATTATATAAGAAAATTTTTGCAGATTTGCTCATAAAAGTTATTTATATTAAATAACTTATTAAAGGCATAATAGAAAAAAATTAACAGATGGTGATTTACCTTTCTACCATTTATTTTTTATTTTGCTGTTCTTCTCTCAAAAATTATATTTTACTACGTCAGCAACAATTCAAAACGCCATATCCATTGTATACAATATACTTTGTCTCTAATAACTTTGTTAAGATCCAACATCTTTTGCTAATTATAGACGCAGTATTGCACGCGGTTTGAATGTTCATGCAATTTTTCATGGATGATTTACTAGTTCGGTTAAACAATTGGAGTTTGGCGTTGCATTAGCGAGCAACGTTCTCACAAAGCGCGTTCCCAGGACCAATAAAAATCAAGGACTGTCGCAATTTCCCTGTTTATAGTATGCACGCAACATCAAGTGACTTTGATACATCGTACACGTAGGCTGCGGGCGCGTACTGTACATGTTCGCTTATTCTCGCGCGCGTTCATTTACTTGCATGCATAATAGGGACGACGCACGATACGAGCCCAGAGGACGGCATTTTATGAGGCTCTCGGATATTGAAAACCTTTCCGGCGGCGTGGGATAGAGAGATGTGAGATAAAAAATTAATAGGTGCTTTTGGCAAGATCCCGACCAGACTTAACTGGCAGGAACAAATTTTATTACCAAATTTTATTCGCAGCCAAGATACTACGCCGATAGCTCGTGACTCTGGAGTCCGGCTCAGCCAAGATCCAATAGCAGAGAGGTACCATGAGAGCGGCCTCGGAAATCAATCTCGCGTATCGATTTTCGATAGACGTACTGTAAAATTCTTACAACTTTTATACATGATTAAATATGAAATTTATTGCCTGATTTTGTTTCGTTGTATTAACTCGCTGTGCACATTTTACGGTTCTTTAGGTGTAATCATTTTTCGAATAAATTAATAAAACGTGTGCAATAAATCATTTAATAAAGTTATTATACTAAAGGTGGTGGTAAAGCAATAACTTTTCGACAAATTTGCAAGTAAAGTGGGGAACATATATGTAATTTTTTAATTTAATACTTCGTTGGTGATATCTATATTCATTTGAATTTTTAAGCAATGCTGTATTAATTATAAATACATGAATAATTTAAACAAGTAATATAACTAATTTTCACATCTCAAACAGAACTCAAATAATAATGATAAGTAATAAAAACACAAATATTGTAGCTAAATAAAATGACAATATTTGGTTTTTAAAGTCAAATAATTAAAAATGATTTCTAATTTTTAACATATTACAACATTACTATATTGCTTTTTATTATATACTATATTATATATATCCGTTAAGATAAATAAATAAACAGTATTTGCAATTAATAACAAATAAATTAAATTTTTGTCTTTAATACTTCACTCTTTAGTACCTCATATTTTTTATGAATGCAATAAAGAATATAATGTAATCATATAATAATGAAGCAAAAGAGCACCTTCCTACCTACGAAATACGTGCATTAGCTCGAGGGATATCTTCTCTTGATTACACCGACATTATTTATACCTATTATTTTTGAAATCTTTAATCAGTGTTAAATGATCCTTTCAATTTCAACCCCACGTTACTCTTTGCTACGTTAAAATGACCGCTGAAATACCTTCAATGTATATTATATTTCTCCAGAATATCTTAACTTTTTATTAAGTATATATAAACCATATTATATATACAAAATATATTTACGTATATTTATTACTCTGCAAATCCAAATATTATTCCTCCTCTTGAAATTATAAATTAATTTTATTAACTTCTAGATTTAGATCAAAAATCAGAATCTTTGATCTAAATTAAATCTCGCATTTAATTAATTCCAGCTAAAAGAATTAAATAAATATTTAATTCGCTACAGTTTTAATCTATTGATAATTATATTCTTTCCTTCCAAAATTGTAACTCGAGAAAAGTTGATTCAAAATTGCCGATTTAAATTCGTTCTGTCAACATGTGTCCGAAAATTGTGCAGGACTCCGAGTGTGCGAAGTTTTCTGACGCCGAACAACATGTTTGATAAGAATCTCGCGAGGTTCGAACTCACGGCGAGATGTACGATTCGTATAATGCTGCATGCCACATGGTTACTATACACTTTGATGGCGGCCAGCCAGAAGTAAATCTAAGGTTTACGAGGCAGTACCGCCTCTTACTAGCGCCTCCTCGAGCACAGCCCACGGTTTCACGGGGCAGCACGAATAACTTGCACGGCTGTTAAGCTCGCTGGGCATTCGTAATTCTCATAATAAATCGCATCGAACAACCGATGCCGCACTCCGGCTCGTCTTTATAAAGAACCGATGCGGAGGAGCCAAAGAAATCATCTTCAAAGTCTCGACTATGTGGTAAACTTTTATACTGTTTTTCGTCCACTTTTTGCCTCGCGACGTCAATCGGCTTTGTTTTACTGCACTTTGAAAATTTTCCAACGTAAAAAGTGTTTTTCTCCCGTGTCTATATTTTATTTTTGAATTCTTCTCCAATAAATTATATATCGTCTTCAATTTCTTCACTTATTATTTTATTTCGTTAAATAATATCTTTTCTTATATTTTCTAATGTCGGGAGGGGGAGTCTAAACGTTATAGTAAAAGGTTTTGTCTTGCTTAATATTTATTTCATTTAGTCATGTGTGTGTGAATGTGGCACTTATGATAATCGAAAATAACTTTTTGATGTTATATTTAATTGTTTGTCTCTGTAACAACATTATTAGTATTATGATATATGAATTTTTCTGCTTGTCTATTATGATGACTTTATTTTTCAAATTGATACGTCGAAGTTAATTTATCACACGCTATGAAAGCACTTTTCAATTCTTATATTAAAAACAAATCTATTTACAAAAAGAATCCTTTCCTAGAGTATATTGTTAAATCGTCAAGAATCCAAGTGGAAATTTCAAGACACAATAAGAAAAACCATTTTTCATAGCTAGTGAATAGCGGCTGTAGATAATGAATAATGGATCTATTTCTTTGGATTTCACAGGTTCATATTTTCTATTGTGATGTTTTAACGCGAGATTGTTTGATTCCTACTCAAATATTTTGTAACTCTTAAGATAAAATGAATATTTTACTATTTCAAATCAACGATCCTTTTATTTCAAACAATTATAAATTATATACTTATTAGAAACTCAAAAAAATAATTTTATGACACTACGTCGTTATTTTTAAGTCAATTTCTTATAATTATACATTTTTTAAATTATAAATCAATATAATTCTATATATTGAAAATTTCGTTGAATAAAATAAGTGTGAATTAAAAACTTTGTGTGTTTTTACAAATTGAATTAAAATTAAATTTCAATTTAAAATGCCAAAATTGAGGAATGCTTCTATATACCGTTCAGAAAGAATTTTTTCTGAATTGTTTAACCCGCCGTTAAATTGTTTGTGAGTGCTATAATTGCAGTGTTAAAAGTCGATTATTCCTTGTCTCGTAAGAAACTGATCGACAGACCTCTCAAGAAGCGCAGCCTGAAGCATTCGAATGCACGAAAATGTGAGACGAACACTGCTCCATGCTGAATAGTTGTATAGGCAACCGTAATATAGTTATTACGAAGTAGAGCTCCCTGCGGTTACAGAAAAGCCAGCAAACCTCATATTAAAAACCAATTTTTGTTCCGAAAAAAACATCCGCTCTCTGATATAATAACAGGCTTGATAATCTGTAGTAGGTTTTCTACGGTCGATGAATATGGTCCATCCGAATCTCAAGCTAGAATACAATAGAGAACAAAGCTTTCAATCTCAGTCATCCCAATTTCTTTTTCAATTAAGATAGCCAAAGCATCTGTTTTGGTTTTCTTTAGGTGAGAATACAATAATTATACGTCCTTAAATAATTGGATTCGAATCATCCAATCACAACTCTATTTTGTTACACTTATGACATAAGTTAGATTACATTTGCACTATGAAATTATAAAACATTGAAATAATTCATGCAGTAATTTTTGAACAAATAAAAATCATTTCAGTTAACTGTTGTTCAATAGATTCTCAAGAAGTAATGGCCTCCTTGGGAGAAGATGGGTAGTGAATGAGGGTCCCCACTGGCTCTTTTATTTTTTATCTCTAGTAAATTTGCCACCGCTGCTCTGTAAATCAGGCGAAACTCAACTTTCTCGAGTGGAATTTAATAGAATTCGGCCAATTATCCATCGCAGACTACAGGTACCTTTTATGTATATTTCTATTAACACACAACTTTAAACAAAAAAAAAAACGAAATGAAGAATTTGATTATGCATATTAATCAAACATAAACCATTTTCATTGTCTATTTACTTTCTATATAGATTTATAGTGCTGCCAAAAGTTTTTTTATAATAGCTAATAAGTTTTCGCTATAATTCGAAATATTATTTTCTATTTTAAAAATAATGTGATAGTACAAATTGATATTGCTGAAGCTTTACTTGAATGTTAAATATGAGCAATTTGTCTTCCGGTAATCCTATATCATTTATACATTGAGAAAAAAGAATTATACAAATTATTACTATTTATTGGTGCAGCGTGGATATAATTTCAAAAATTAATGAATTTCTATCTAGGCCAGTAAAATTTAAATGCTTTTCTGTTCTTATTTACCTGGACATGGATGAATTCTATTACATCTATATCTCTATAATATAATAAGAGAGTATAATTTATATAATTCTTTATTCTTTCTGTGTAATAATCTAAAATATTTATATTTCTATACTTCTCGTTATTCCGTTTTGACAACCTTATGGCTAACAATATTATTAAAAAAAAATAAAAGTAATGAGTTTAATTTAAAATCTTTTATTATTGCTCATGACAAAATATTATGTTTAAATTTAACGTATCAAGTTTAAAATTTAAGTATTTTATTGAAAATTCACGTGCTTTTCAGTCTTAAAGTATATACGGCTGCAAGAATGCTAAAGTAACTGAAATTTGATCGAATTGCTCATAGAGTATAAAAGTGCAAGAAATCTGGCAAGCACGAGACCGTAGAATTTTCGTGATCTCTCCGCTAAGGGGTCTTTCAAATGCACAGAAGCAATTCGCGTGCCTCTAAGACATTACGAGTCGCGCTCACGGCAGCCAGTTCAAATTTCGTCCAGCGGGGATAATTCTATCGACAGGGTGTTCTAATTAGTCTCTCATTACCGATGCTCGCTTATTCATTCCGACGATACGACCGAATCTCGACGGGCCCTGGCATTCAAATAACAGGTAGCGCATTGCGATTATTGCCAGTTATTATCTGCCACGGGACCGTTCAATTTAATGATCAATTGTTTCGAAAGCTAGACCGTTGTTGTTAATAGATATTTATTTCGCTAGAATCGCTATTCCGTTCGTAGAAACGTATTTCGATTAGCTACTTTTTATAGCCGCTCTTTAAAAATGCGAAAGAGCCTATATAGTGATTGGTAAATGATCACAGGTTTTGCGGTACTCAATATTCAGCGTGTTGTATTCGTATATTAATTTTAATTTGAAACAGAAAATATTCTATTGGAAAAAACTGCATGCATTGTATAAAATATAGTAAAATAATTTATTATATGTAATTTAAAATGTTGATTCTAAATTCAAGAAAGTAAAAAAGAATGCAAATTATATTTATAAAATGTATTCCTTTTATTTGCAGCGAGCCTTAATGGCTCAATAATTCTATAAAAATCGTTAGAGAATGCCTATAAAGTTTATGTATGCCAAGCGCGGAAGTATTTGTGTGGCGAGTGAAGCATTCCTTAGGACTTAATAAAAATGTAGTGAAAAAATACTTCCACGTTTTGCATAATAAAATAAAAAATTAATTATAAATAATCCTAGGAATATAAACAAAAATTCAGGTATGCAGAAAACATGATATTTTTCTAGATAATCTTTGTTAATTAAATAAATATATATTATTTATGAATTATTGATTCAACTTTTAAAATTTGACTAGAGTAAACAATTGGAGAACAAAATACACAAATAACTTACGAGTGCTTAAAAATGATTACATGGTAATTAAAAGCGTTGATTTATTAAAGCTGCAGGAAATCGCATCGTAATTAATCAACGATGTCATTCTAAAGCACTTTTTATTAGTCAGATATTTGTGAGAAGTGTATAAAAAATTATAGAAAACTAGTGCACCGTTACTTTAGTCATGCTCAATATGCACACCCGTATAATTAACTGAGACATGAAAGATAACCGTCCACGTGCTACTCTCGTATAATATAAACTAAAGATTTATAGTTATTAATTTTGTAATAAAAATGCATTATCCAAAAATGGCATTATATATGTCGCATTATTTTTGTGTATACATATGAATTTATTTATTTTAAAATATTTTTATATTTTTTAATTGATTTTTATAATTATTTCATTTCTTTTTTGCATTTATGTTAATTTGTAATTTTAATTAATTTGTGTTAATTTTAACTATTTTAATGTTAAGTTTGTTTTGAGACAAGTTGGCGTTGTATTTTCGATTATTCAAATCGATACATTCGCGTATTAATTCAATTTTCTAGGCGACTTTTTATTCGTTGGCTTTTAATGTAAAATTTGATAATTTTAATGGGCGTTTTTTAAAGGCACGATTAAAATTGAGCGGTCAGTGGAGTCTTTGTTATGATTAATATCGCAGAGCGATGGACGTTTAGCCGAGTCATTTGAAAAATCAAGTTCTGTGGTGTTTCTTATATCGCACTAAAATATAACTTCATTACAACAAAAGACTTCTTTTCAGACTTTAACTAGTTTGTTGATTCCTAAACGTCGTTTTTTGTTCTTTCAACGTAGAGGTAATATTTATACGAAGACTAAATTACGTAAAAAAATTCATGCTTAATAAAAGTAACATTTATATTTGAATGTATTATACATATGTTTATTGTGTAAAAAATGACAAATATCACAGCTATAAGAATCTCATTTTGTGGTATTAAAAATTGAATGATTAATTTTCAAAATTTACATAATAAACTCGAAGTATTTCAATTTAAAAATACTTTTGAATAAATTCGTTAAAATTATTAAATGCCAATATGACAGATTACAAATAATTTCAATTACAATTTTTGAGGCGGTTATTAATATTAATTTTATTTTATATACAATAATTATGTATAAAATAACCGATATAAATATGAATTAGTATCGGCTCTTGATTATTTCTCTCTCGCGATGGGTAGAATTAATATAGATTAGGGTATAATAGAAAAACAGCATATTAATCTGAATGATTTATAAGCGCCCAAGAAATGAGCGGTTCTTTTTAACACGAACAAGGTAACTGTTATAGATATAGGTATAAATTCAAAATATTTTTTTAAGTTTCGCCATAAAATTTATATATGATTCATTAAATCTAACTAGATCATTTGGATAATTAAAAATACATCTAGTTTTTCAGGGAACTTTTATTTAAAAACTATCAAAAAAATGCTTGTATACAAAGTTGTGAAATAACTGCATAATGAG
>JABFPK010001034.1:0-12815 GCA_022817445.1 Habroteleia sp. ZL-2020
ATGGTATACCGGTTATCGTGCTTTCCCTGGGCATTTCTGTAGAATTTGATGTACGACCAGTCCCGTTCGAAACGCAACTTTCAAATGTCGTCTCTCTATCGTAAAAATCTATCGCGGTTTCCCCGTTGCCCCCGACCCTCGGTCTACGTCTTCCTTCCTTTTACGCCAGATATGTATCTCGCGTAGGGAGCTCTGCAGGCACACTCGTCTTCGACGGAATTAAATTTAACGCTTCGCGCTATTCAGAGAATGCGGTCTTAAATTGCCGACCGAAATAAAACAATGCGTACGTAGGACCTTTAATGATAACGTTTTGTCTGGAAATTGTACATTTCTATACGCGCCTTCCGAAGGTGAGTATTTTTTTACCAGCAGCTACGTCCGTGAAATACCAAAATCCATATTTCAGAAATAAGTAGAAAAAGAAATTGACGAATTTATTATTTATTGCATTGCGGTAAAAAATGAAGTTGCGTTGAATGTTTTTAAAGTGTTCCAAGGTTGTTTTTCAGATAATAAAAAAAACTAATGTTTTCATTTTTGGGTTAGAGTGAATTATCTGCACTATATAAAATTAATTTTTAATTTAAAACCACAGCCAAAATGATTTTATTAACATAAATTATCAACGATGTCACAGCCCGATCAATTTCTACAATTTCCACTAGGGAATTTTATATCGATAGTTAAATTATAGACATTAAAATGCTCTAATTCTGCTGCATTTCTTTGTCTTGATTAAACGATTACATTAATCCGGAGTAATTCAAATGCCATTTGAAGTGGCAAAAATTGCACGCGAGGATATATTGTCCGTAAACCAACATCGGTAATCGGCGATTTGCGTATATCCGTCGACGAAATAAAATTTTGGAACTGTTATCTTGCGACTAATTAATCCTATTATTTGCGAGAGCTGTCGCGTCAAACATGGCAAACTGGATTGTCGATACCCCACGTGGCCTCTGAGCTCGCTCACTAAATATGGCCGCAAAGTTTTCATCGCGTTAGTGTCTTCCAGTCCCCAGCGATCGCAAATTCGACATAATTTATCGTCGTCGTGCCTCGACAGCGTCGAGCTCGAATATCAAATATGACATAAAAGGAGGAACAGAGATCGACGCAAAGATAGACAGACGCAATTTCGGAGTAATTGGACCGAAACGAACCGCGCTTCGCTCACTTCGCGATCGAAAATCATTGGATTTCGAGTAGACTTTAGATTCAGTCGCGAGTTTTCAGGGTCGTAAAATGAAAAGAAATTTAATTAACTATCGCAGTAACGCGGAATTTTGTCAATAGAGCGCGAGCGGATCATGCGGCATGTTCATATATTAAATTCTGAATTGTGAGGAGATGGATTATAGGGTGAACAAGTTTTTTACTCGCAAATTATAGTGGAAGCACTCATTCAGATTGGAAACATACTTTTATAATTCCTAAGGGTTGAATTGAATATAGAGAAAATATTATTCAATAGATTGGAAAAATTGTACAAATGTTAGTAATTAAGTATATAATTTTTAATGAGGTTGGCGCAAATATTTACTTGTTTTGTTATCACTCGCGGATGTTAAATCAAACGCAAACAAATAGATATGATTCAATTGCTGTTTTCGCTTTGTTTCATTCAGTGCGAAACTTACGGAGAAAAGTAACGTGTTGGAGTGACGTCCGAGTTCTATAGTCACGGAATTGGTGTCTTTTAAAATAAAAGTAACGTTCTGAAATAGTTATTTATATTTGGAATGGAGCGCCATCTGTTAGTATGGGAGATTTGTGCATCAAAAATTTCATTTTTTTCTCACTCCACAAACGAAATTACGCCTCTTACTTTTGTTTCATATCAAAATTATAATATTTAGACTTGAGAAAATTTAAAAAAAGTGAGACAATGGCATTCAGAAAATCTGTAATGTCGATAATTTCGCTTTCGGCATCACCTTAAGCTAGTACGAAAATAGTATGAGAATTGTAATGACAATTTTATGCGCGTAAAAAGGGACACGACTATATAATAAACATCAGTAATTAAGAAAAATTAAAACAATCTATGTTACTGGTAGAAATAGAGCAGGCTCCCATGTGGAAAAATGGATCTTTTTCCAACCTTAACAATCGGCCCAGTGCTGGATCTGCACTGGTTACCAACCGTCGATTGCTGATGCTGGTCAGTGTAATTTATTGGAATGGACCAGTGTTGTTCCAGTGGCTAGGACAACGGTAGTTTATTTATTATATGACAAATGTGACATATCTAAGTCAGTACCGGGCCAGTGTCGTGTGCCAACCGTTGTTTCGGGACCATTGTTTGAGGTTTTGTCAGTAACTCGATGGGTTTCATCCCAACACATTGTTAAAATTGACACTACGGTCGCCTAGTGTTAGTCAGCATTGTCTCAGTGCTGGACCAGTTGTAAATTTCTATTTGGGTATGCCATAAGTATGGCATAAGGTGGGATAGTAATGGCGAGGCAATCGTATGCCATACTTTTGCCATACTTATGCTCGTTTGGGCCAGTTCTATGCCATATTGTTTGGATTTTTTCTACTGCTGCCAGTCTAATATGTCATACTTTGGCATCAGGCTGGCATAACTCTGGCAATAGTATGGCATATGGCTGACTTGCGATTATGATCAAGCATTCTACGAGGGTCGAAATGGCCATGGCAAGAACAAGTTACCCCCCCCCCCTCGGGGCCATATTTATACCACGCGTTACACCCCAATAGTATCCCCATCAATTTCTTTAGGGTATCTTACTTCATTTCTAATATTTACATATTTCTATCCTTTTTATAATTCCAATACAAGTTCTTTATAAGTCCTACATATTTATTATTTTTCACCGTCCTTTTAATACAACTTTTTAGTATCCAAAAGATCTATTTAATTATCTTCTCGGAGAGAATTTACATTATGCAATTATTTTTTATTACTTAATTTTCTCATATTTCTTAAAAATTTGAATACTCGAAATTGCACATTGAATGACACCGACACTCTTTCGTATTCAATGAAGTTCGCATATTATATCGATCAAATTAATGTAAAGGTTAATTGAAAGCAAGGGGATTTCAGCACAAATAAATCATAACCTATTTCCAATCCGCATCGTTAATGTACACAACTTCCTGACGCTCTCTATTCGATCAGAAAAAGAGATACGCACGCCACAAAACAGACAAAAGCGTCCCCTGGCTTTCGAATTCTGGGGTTGCGTTTATCCGGCCCCGAGGCAGATTCGCGCTCGGTTGATACTCGAAGCACGAACTCGATTCTGCGAATCGCTCGGGGCACCCTCTTTCTCCTCGTTTTGAAACGACGGCGTCGAACGCGACTCGCTTTCCCCTGTCCCCGACCCCTTACCGCCCAGGAGTAGTTTAAATTAAGTCCATGTAGACAACTCGCCGGATTGTAATGCGCGGAAATCGGAACGAAATTAAGAGTCGAAGAAAAGCGAGGGGAGGGGCATTTTTCGCTGCCATTGTCGACGCTGGTTGGTCGGAATGAATCCAAGTTTTGATGAGAAGCAAATTTGTTTTTGTTGCGGGCGGCGTGATGCTCGACAAACTCCCACAATTTCCTATGAATATGAGCAGGAAATTATGCGGAAGGTGCATTGGAATAGCGTGAGACGTTTTTGAAGACAGAACACCCGGAGACTATTCTTGCTCGCGGGGGGAGGGAGGTGGATCGATGGAATTAAATAGAATTTTTTTTGTAAAGAAAAATGCAAAAGAGATATAAGGTTTTTTTTCAAAATTCTATTCGTTTGGAAAACGAGGCATTGTCGCGATGATATCATCAATTTTTCAACCGCAATTATAAAGGGTGAAAACGGTTTACGGATTCTGGGAAGTAAGGTGAAAATGTTAAGGTTTGAGGTTTTTCGAACGTTTTTCAAAAATGCTGTTTTGATATACTAGTATTCCCTGTTTGATAATGCATATATTTAATAAATTCATTTATATTCAACCTCCATTTGGTATTCTATAAATGATAAATAAATAATAGAAATATACATTCTGAACAATGTATTAACATTCATTATTATTTTGAGTGGATTTTGTTTATATAAGATGAAACGCTGAATTGTAAAGTTGGATGCACTATAATAAGAATATTTTATTAGATTTTTGAATAAAGTATTAAGGTGATATTTTAATTATAAAATGGTTGTATTTTAGACCGCGTTTTTTTCTGTGTTGCTGAATAAATTGTTGTGGGTTTTTTGAAATTGTATTTGCAGTTATTTTGTTGGTGACGCAACTAACAAATAATTGCAATTTCGACATTGACTGCGATGCTTATTATTTCAATTTTCATTTCATCCATTACTGTCATATCATTAATAATTTATTTTTTAAAATCTTTGTTGCCACTCTGAAAAGTACTTTTCATAAAATTAAATACATTTTTTATCTCGGCATATAAAATAGAAGAAAGCAAATTGTATACGTATCTTCTTAATAAAATTTAAGAGCGGAAATATTCTTTTAAATGTAATGAAAATGTCATTTAGAAATATATTTGAATTCGTAATGCTGCACGATTTATATGGAACTTATATATTAAAAAATGTCTACTTTTATAGTTAAAAAAAATTAATATAAATAATAGAAAAAAATTTTAATTTAAAATATAACATTTAATGTAGAACAATATTGTTAAGTTAACTTTTTATTATTACATTTTTTTAACAAGTTTTTTAAAAGTAATTAACTGTTTTTGAAATTAATTTCATAATTCATTGTATTTTTTGTAATTTCAGAATCACATTACAATTTTTTCGCTTCATTGTCATAGATTAATCTTGATGATAAGTTTTTGAGGCGTCTCAAAAACCGTGGCCAAACTATTATTCAATTCTTAGCAAATTGTCCACAATTCAGTTTGACGTAACGTGCATTCTGAAACTAATTATCCTTTGCAACTGAAAAGAATTATAGCGTGATGGGTTTTAATACTGGCTATAGATATACACGCTAAAAGAATCAGAGAAATTTGAGAAATTTTTGAAATTATGAAAACCAAAATGGCTTTCCAGATGATTAATCATCAAATTGTTCTGAAAATCGACTCTAGCTTATATAATATATTATAATTTTGGTTCTTATGGTAAAGTATAATATACACAAAGATCAAAGAGACGCTTTAACACACACACAGAATTTAAAAGTGGGAAATTATATCATTTACTACTAAACAAGCTGCTTCACTCCAGGTTAAATGGGTAATAATTATAATAATTTTCAATTTGATACTACTTTTTTTGCTGGAATAGAATATATCAGAAAATAAATGATCTAAATATAAGTAAATAAAATCGAATGAATTGAAAAGAGGAACCTATTCATTTCTTTGGGTTTTTCTAACGATACTTAATAAATATATTGAAATTTATTTTCAATATGTGCCAGAAACACTTGTATATGTATAGATTATGCATATTTTATTTGTGCTAATTAGATAATTATAAAACATAAATTATAGTAATAATATTATGAAACTATTATTGCTCTCAAAATATTTTATCGATTCTCAACGAAAACATATTTGTGTTCCAATATGGTATATATTATTATTGAACTTATATATATTTAAGTCTGAAACATGCTTTTAGAAAAATATTTTGTTGTGCCAACAAAAATTTGGTTTTCCCAATATAATGTAATTAATTTATTTTATAATTTAATTAAAATAATTTAATTAATTAATTATTTTGTTCGAAAAAAAAGCCGTCCACTGTGATTCGAACTCGGGATTCGAACTTCCTTATAATATTTAAACTATGCCAAGTATTTAAAAAATATTTAATAAATAATTAATAAATATGTTTTTTGGTGAAAATAAAATGTTTAGAAATATCAAATAAAATATTGTATAAATATTATAAAAAAATATCAAATATCCGCTTATTTTTAATAAGAATTATTTTTTAATAAGATTAAATATTTAGAAGAAAGCACTTTGTTACGTCAACCAAAAAATTGTGTTTGGTTCAACGAAATGAATCCAAACAAACTATTTATTTGCGCATAATAAAATACTTTTCCGAGTTTGACTTGCGATTTGTTGTAGGATTTTCTTTCTTACTTAACGATACCTGCAATTTAAACCTTAAATCGAACTCAGTTAATTTCGTTTTCGAAGTAGACTGTTTTGAACACTTTTCAGACGGATCTAGCTTTCTACAAAACACTTCGATATAATCTATAGAACGTGCATAGCTCATCTGACTTCAAGTCCTGCAGATCATTCAATCGCAGTCACCGTAAGCTTGAATCGAAATTCGAAATTGGATGGAAATCAGCCAGAGTTATTTTGTGATTTCGCGAGTACGATCACCGGGGGTTTCGAATCAAGCGCTGTGAAAGATTATTCCCTCGGGTTTTGGGCGCGGCATAACAGAAGCAATTGAGAATCGATTGCCGAGACGCGGAGACAATTGCAACGATTTTAATGGCCGAAGGAAACAGGGACGCGAAATTACATTGTGTCGTGTTTTTTTGTCCCTTCTTCTTGGTCCTTTTACCGCGCCGACTGATAAGGATTATTCTAATGAGGTCTATTTTAATAGCCGTTACTTCACGGCAGGATTACATAAGCATTTCTAGCCGGGGTTACGAATAACCGACGGTCGACGAACGATCGATAATCACTTCCCAATATTTTCGCGGAATGAATGTACTTAACTGCCGTCCCGGCTCTAAATCAACAGCTAACCATTTTGAACCTCGATTAACTCTTCAAGGAGTGTTTATTATGCCGAAGTGTTCGGCGGATTTGGCCGAGCAATTACCGCCGAGTTAAACGGACAAACTTTTTCAAGGGTTTGCACCATGCAGAAGTAGTTTGCCTGTACAAAAAATTGCCTAATGGAAATAATTTGTTTCCAGTTGACCCAATTCGACGTCTTAGCGATCGTCAAAGTAATTTCTTTTACGGTTGCGCAACAAAATTTATTTTGCTGTCGTCGCAACTTCTGCGAAATGCAATATGCGCGAGTTTGAAAAAACTTGGAACAACCAAGAGAAATCATTTTTTCAAACATTGACAGTTTTGTCAAATTTACAAGTGGTTCAGGATTGAAATGACGCTGACTACTGGAAGGTCAACTTGGGGTCAACGTTGGCGCTGTATTGGGATTAAACCCGACAAGTTATTGACATAACCTCAAAAATAACGATTGATCGCCCGACTGACCCGCCCATGTAAAAATGAGCATATATGTGCCATAAATGTAGGCATATATGTAGGCATATATGTACCATAAGTGTCATATATGTTGCTATATATGTGCTATAAATGTAGGCATATATGTTCCATAGGTGTCATATATGTTGCCATATATGTGCCATATATAAATTGTTACATGGTCGGTACTGCCTCAGAGTTTTCACATTTATATCCCATAATAAATATTCCAATAAATTAAACTGACCCAGCATTAGCAATCAACGCTTAGTAACCAGTAGTGGTCCAGCACTGTGCCAATTGTTAACGTTGGCAAACGCACAAAAAGGTGCCATTATTTATTATCATTTTTATTTTAAATGATTAAAACATTTTAACAGATACCTTTATAGAAATAAACTAACAAAAGTCGCTCGTCTTTATTCAAATTCGTGATCGTTATCCTTAGTAACCGGAAATCCTCCGAAATGACGACCGTCTCTCTCTAAATGCAAGCGAGGGTAGATTTGCATTTCGACAAAAGACGCGTCAGAAAAGTCCTATAGCTCGAGTCGTTGTCCAAGGTCGCGGTTATCTTTCCGATTTCAAAAATGACGCGACGATCTTCAATCTGACCTTGACACGGAAATTGTTTGCGATTTTAAAAAAACCCTAAAAGGCTGCGGCTCTTGCTCGTTTTTCGTCGCCCTCTTTCTTTTATCCTACTCCTTTTTCAGTTCGCAAACAAAATCGCTTGGAACGACGACCGTTAAGCTTGGCTAAAATGCCGTCGAGATTGAAATAGAAAAACAATCCATTTTATGCAGGGTTAATGCTCGAGTCGGGCGAATTTAGCTTCGTTGGTGAAAAAGAAACGTGCCTGTCGTGTCTGAGGGAACCGAGCCAAGCGTTGCAAAGCGGCCTTCGAGTGGTACAATCATCCAATTGAGTTTACGAGCTGCTCCTTTAGTTCATTAGAATCCACCTAGGCGTCGTTCGATCGTACATAATACGAACTGGATCGCGAAACGGCATTCACCCTCTTATTTATGCTCTTTTATTCCCCCGTATTTACGTACTTTGAAACAATAATTGCAAGATTGATTGCTTTTCTCGAATTGTTTATTTCAAACGTATACAAGCTTGAAGCAAATTTGCAGATATTTTCACCGTAATTTATCAACATGACCCAACACACACTCGGCATTTGCTCGTAATATCAAATGACTTTTTTGGTTGTCGCCCAATGAGAAATATTAAATTGATTGTCATTAATTAAATCAATGACATAATTACAAATTTACGAACAAATTTAAGGAAATGCAATGAATAAATTTGAAAAAAATCTAAATGAAATTCGGATGTATCGCAAAATTATTTAATTAAAATTTAAAATTTAATTCGAATAGTTGAGAAGTTTTCTTTAAAATATGCGTATAAAAACATGAAAATGTTCATCCAAATATAATTAAAATCTCGGTAATTCCACAAGAAGTCAAGCAAAACTTCTGCGTGTAAAAAACGTTGTTATCATACTTTCAAATAGTTAAAATTGCTCACGGTAAAAATGGGAAATATATGCTACGAGGGGAAATTAATGTTTTTTTTTTTTTACTCTATTTATATTATTTTGTGTAATATTGATTTTAAAAAGTAATCCGTACGAATGTGTCGAATTGCGTTTTAGAATTGCAGCATTTATACATAAGTATTTATCATTTTTATCCTCTCGCTGGAACTGTGTTATAACCTTAACACAAATACACCCCCGCAATAACTTGCCCGACTATTACGTACGCGAAACGCGTAACGGAGCACGTTTTATCGGGAGAAGGCGCGCCGAATCGATCATTCAGTTGAGACGCGGTTATGAGCTGACCGGTTTCAAGAAAAGTCACGTAGCGAAGACATTTTCGAAGTCTTTTTCTGTTACGGATTTTATATACCCCGGCATTGTATTTATATATAAGCGGAAGGAGTGTATGGTATGTTACTTTTTGCACGACGTGGACATATTTTCAAGTGCTTTGTACTTCGAATTGAAGTATTTATGGATGGCGCTGAACGCGTTTTGCGGAAAGCCGGCTAACGGCGCTGCCAGATGCGGTTAGATTTGGGATAATTGCGGATGGTAATGGGAAGTTATTCGACGGCTTTATTAAGTTTTGTTTGCGACTCTCAAAATTGTTAAACGACAAATTTGTGATAAATTTCTAACCAAATGATAATTTATCGGAGGCGGGGTTTTTTATTTGCATATTTTCTTTTATAAGGAACCGGTTGTAAATTCTTTGATATCTGTAACTGCGGAGAATGGTCTAGTGTTAAATGTTGCAAAGGGAATACTAAAGCAGGTGAATGAGAAATAATTATTGTTTAATAAATAATATTTAGGGAACGATAGGGTATCGCACGATTGGGCATGGTATAGGATATCTCAACGCATTAAAGATTCTTTCAGTATTTCGTGCAGTCGGTATTAAAATAATATGTGGGAAATTGCAAACGTTATTTTCTCAGCAAATTATTTAAGTGGTCTTTTTTTAAATTTTGTGATGGAGGGATAATAAGACATTTATATTTTATCATTTCGTATATTTTATTCAATGAAAACTATCGGTTGGAAGAATTGGTTGAAAAAAAGTATATTATTGTATTATATATATTATATTATATATAAGTATTTTATTATAACATGTTGTAAGGTGGGTAACGAAAATATTGTAAAGGATGCAATGTGAATAGTAAGATATTATGGTGTATGTACTCCCAGTTTCATCGAAGTGGTTAAATTGGCATATGGGCAAGTTTATGTTGGCAACACTGAAATAAAAATGGGAATGGCAGTAAGGTCGATGGAAGGACGTTAGACAATAGACAAGGACAGAAATGTTAAACTGAGAACACATCGATGCATCTTAAGAACGAAGAGATATCTTCAAACTTGACTGTGAAAAGGGATACGTCAGAAAGCCGTTGTAAAAAGTGATATCTTAAAATATGGCTGAAAAAGGAGATACCGCTTTTTTCGACAATCACTCGTATAGCTAAAAAAATTGAATATTTTACTCAGCCTAGCATATATATACATATGGATATATAATTCTATCGCTGAATTTAAATCTCTACGAGAAACTTATAGTTATATAAGTAGTAGATAGCAGTCTTAGTTTTTCTGTAAGAAAAGGTAAAGTTTTCGATAATATTTTTCTGGCGTTTTTGAAAATGTTAACCAATGGAGTCAAGATGTAAAAAAATGTCTTATATAGATGGAGAGATGCTTAGAAACTTATTTATGCACCCAAAATATAATTTGGGGAAGTATATTGGAAAAAAAAATTTTTCATCGCTATGCTCAGTTTGTGTTTCAAAAAGCTGAAATCTGGGTACCTGAAATTGGTGAAAAATTTTTATCTTCATTTTGTACTTTCAATATCATTTTCTATCTTCTTTCATACCAAAGATGTCATATGTATTGCATTTTTCGAGATCTGAGACAATAATTTTTTTGGTCCCCCAAAATTTAGAAGGTCCCAACCCTGCAAAAATTTTCGATTTTCAGCCGGATTTCGGAAATAGTAATTGGATTTTTCTTTAGCCTCACACTCAAAAATAAAAGTAGCTATATGTTTTTTAATTCAGAATTCAATTCTCTACAAGAAAAGCTTCATTGGATAAAGATTGGATTTATAGTGTTCGCATAATCCTAATTTTTTTGTTTTAAAATTTCTAATTTTTCAATAGCATTTTTTGGGTAAATAGAAAAAATTTTTCAAATTCACGCCAGATGAAAAAAAAATGTTTTATATATGTGGAGGGATGCTTAGAAACTCATTTATGCACTCAAAACACGATTTTCGGAAGCAAATTGGAAAAAAAATTTTTCATCGTTATGCTCAGTTTGGGTTCCAAAAACTTGAAATCTGGGCACCTAAAATTGGTGAAAAATTTTTATCACCATTTTGCATTTTAAATAACATTTTCTATCTTCTTTCACACCAAGGATGTCATATATATTCAATTTTTCGAGATCTGAGACAATAATTTTTTTGGTCCTCAAAAATTTAGAAGATGACACCCTGCAAAAATTTTCAATTTTTAGCTGCGTTTCAGAATTAAAGTATGGATTTTTCTTCAAACTCACACTCAAACATACAAGTAGCTATATGATTCTTATTCGGAATCAAATTCTCTACAAAATACTCTTCATTGGATAAAGATTCGATTTATAATATTCGCACAATCCTAATTTTTGTGTTTTTAAATTTGTGATTTTCAATAGCATTTTTTGGGTAAATACAAAATTTTTTTCAAATTCACGCCAGATGAAAAAAAAATGTTTTATATATGTGGAGGGATGCTTAGAAACTTATTTATGCACTCAAAACACGATTTGCAGAAGCAAATTGGAAAAAAAATTTTTCATCATTCTACTCCGGTTTGTGTTCCAAAAACCTGAAATCTGAGCACCTAAAATTGGTGAAAAATTTTTGTCTCCATTTTGCACTTTGAATACTATTTTCTATCTTCTTTCATGTCAGGGATAACATTTACAGTGAATTTGACGAGACTTGGAACAATAATTTTTTTGGTCCCTCAAAATTAAGAAGGTCCCACCCTGCAAAAATTGTCAATTTTCAGCCGAATTTCAGAATTAATAAATTGATTTTTTTCCAAACTCACACTCAAACATACAAGTAGCTATATGATTCTTATTCGGAATCAAATTCTCTACAAAATACGCTTCATTGGATAAAGATTGGATTTATAGTATTTGCACAATCTTAATTTTTGTGTTTTTAAATTTCTGATTTTTCAATAGCATTTTTTGGGTAAATAGAAAAAAAATTTCAAAATTCACGCCAGATAAAAAAAATGCTTTTTATATGTGGTGGGATGCTCAGAAACTCATTTGTGTACTCAAAAAAAGATTTGCAGAAGCATATTGGAAAAAAAAATTTGTCATCATTATGCACAGTTTGTGTTCCAAAAACCTGAAATCTGGGCACATAAAATTGGTGAAAATTTTTTATCTCCATTTTGCACTTTAAATAACATTTTTTATCTTCTTTCACATCAGGGATGTCATTTAGAGTGAATTTGATGAGATCTGGAACAATAATTTTTTTGGTCCTCCAAAATTAAGAAGGTCCCACCCTGCAAAAATTGTCGATTTTTGGTCGAATTTCAAAATTATTAAATGGAATTCTCTTCAAATACTCATTCAAACATACAAGTATCTATATTATTCTGATGCAGAATTGAATTCTCCACATGAAACACGCCATTTCATAAAGATTGGAGTAATAGTATTAGCACAATCTTTGTTTTTCCATTTTAAAATTTCTCATTTTTCGATATTATTTTTCTGGTGATTTTGAAAATTTTAATAAATAAAGTCAAGACGTAAAAAAATATCTTCAATTCTTAATAATTAAATCAAAATATTTATTTAAAATTAAAAATCGTCGTAATTCTAATTTGGGGGAATTGAATTGATTTATCTCAACGATAATTTTACATGTTTTTATCACAAATAAATTATAAATATTAATTACAAACGATTAATACCTGACTTATTTTATTACGTTTTAATATGACACCCGAAATTAATATCAATAAAAGCACACCTCAC
>JABFPK010001035.1:0-12806 GCA_022817445.1 Habroteleia sp. ZL-2020
GTTGACTGCTCATTGTTGACAGACGTCGTACTCATAAGAAAAAAAATATGGCGGGTCCACGTGACCTTCATACGTTCAATAACGCCATCTATAAGCGAACAGCGGATTTAAGCTTGTACACCTGGTATAAAAATTAGTTCCTGAAAATTTGTTACCCGCCGTCGGGCGACGCTTGTTTGTCCACCGTCGGGCCACGCTTGGTTACCCACCGTCGGGCCAGAGGAAAACGGCGTTTCATACCGACGGTTGGCGGCCCACGGTTGACCAACGGTTGACAACGGTGGGCCACACTTGTGCCAATCGTAAATTTCTACGTGGGTTTCAATGTTTTTTTTCGTTCTAGAAAATCTAGGAAAAATAACAATTACTATGTCCGTGAAGTTTCAAACTATTTTTTCTCAACGATTTTGTTTAATTCTTACATTTTATTTAATTCAAAGTATTTAATTATAATATATATTTAAAATTTATCTTTTGCGTACTACTAGAATACATTTTTCAGCTATATTTCATATAATTAACTTAAACCAATTGATCAGTTAGATAATTCGTTGAGAAAAATCGTTTGGAACTTCATACACATCAATTATTACCAATGTATTTTAAATAAAGACTAATATTTTTTTTAATTGCTACTCTTATTAAGAAACATTTGATTGAAAGATGATGATTTAAACTTTGAAGTATATATATTGATGTATATATTTTTAATCCTTCTTTCTTTAACAAACAAATTTTCATATTTTGTAATAAAGTTAATATCCAAGCAATTCAAATCATTCTGAGAATTAAAACTTTATATAAAAATGTATTAATATTTAAAGATAATGTTTTATGATCATTTTTTTTTCGAAAGAAAATTATAAATTTAAAACCCGAAATGCTTTAGAGTGATTACAGGAAAATGTTAGATGCGTCGAGAGATTGTAATGAAGCAGTTATAAGTGAGAGATTAAGAATGTAAATTTTGTATACGAAAATTAGTTTGTGTCTACTTTTAACAAAAATGTTCACTTCTTCCCGATCGATAACGAAATTAAAGTAAATACAAACTAGTTTAAAATATTTCATTTTTTATTGTATATTTTATATTGTAGTCATTTTAAATTAATAACGAATTTTCTTTTTTATTAAGTGATGTAAATCAGTTAGTATTTTAATTGTTTTATATTTTATTTTAGTTTACAAGCATTACTATTGATAAACGATTGAATTTGATAATAAGGAATGTTGAATTAAAAATAACTGTTTGAGTAATATAAAATTAACCCAATTCATTGTATGAAAATTTTACGTAACACTTTTAGGTAATAATATCAATTTAAATATTCCTTAATATAGCAAGTAGAGAAGAAATATTTTGTTTCTTACTTGACTTAAAATTTTAACTGTAGTTTTAACTATTCTTAAAAACAACGACGTACTATTATACTAAAAGAAATCCTTTTTCCATTCAACTGAATTAATTAAAAAGAATTAAAAAAAACAAAAATATTTTGTTGGATGTTTTATGCTGTTCGCTTTCGTTATGGCTTTGTTTATTATTCGAAATTTTACCATGCAAAATGAAATGTGTAAATAATTATTAATTATAATTGATGATTACAAATTTTAATGTAAGAAAATGGGACGTGACAGCGCAAGAGGCGATACGGTTTAAATGATCGTTATGCAGTAGAAACAGGTGTCTTTATTTAAGTTACATTTATACGCGGCTGCCTGTAAGATATTCTGCAAATACGTTAAATCTGTTGGAATGCAAAAATTATGTACATTGAAAACGTTATACATTCAGGACTAAAGGTATAATTTACATTTGCAGACAATTGTTATTTATTTCTAAAATTACTAATTATTGCCAACTTTGAATTATATTTAAAGAGAAGTAGTTAAAAAAAATTTGTAATTTAAATAATCTTTCATCATACGTTACAATAACAATCTCAATTATCTATAGAATTAGAAACTATGATATTTGTATCCCAAAAATGATTGCAAATTATTACAATTTGACTGGAGAACTGTAAATTAATTTTTGCTTTTTCTAACGAAATTAAGAAGTTTTAACTGGTTGAAATGTTTTATCTTTGGACAAAGGTTGGTTCGATTAAATGAATCGTCTGTTTCCAATATGAAAATGGTGTTTTATAACACGAATGATTCATGTTTTGTTCGAAGATATTGACATGATATAACTTTTTGCAGCGTGAACCCCACGTTTGACGAAAATTCGATTTTTCCGCATTTCAGGTTTATCGAACTGTCTCGTCACCGTTGCTAATATAAGGTTTCTCGTTGCTTATAGCTCGAGCCAAGAGACAAAACTCGTCGCTCGCGTTTCATTTTATAATCTATTCGTAATTTAATGAACACGTTAACATAATTAAGAAACATTGCAAGATATATGTCCCCTAGTAGAAAAGAACAGCATGGAATGGGGTTGGCTCATGTCCGCGATCCAGCCCTATGCCATGCTGTTTCCAGGCTTGTGCCAGTCCTATTCCACGTTATTTTGATTTTTTCCTTCTTTTTAGAATGGCATCAGGCTGGCATTGGTTTGGCAGTGGTTTGGATTGTGTCTGGCTCATGTCCGCGAGCCAACCTCATGCCATTGTTCTTTTTCCGCTCGGGATGCTTAGCACATATCATGAATATATTTTTATAAAATATTGTAGCAATATTTTTGCACCAAACAATTATAAATATACTAATCACATTTTAAACAAATATTCCTATTACAGAAGAAAATATATATTTCAAGTTCAAATTACTAATATATCTAGTTTAAAAAATGTATAATTAATAAATAACGTTTAATTTTAAAATTACAATTTTCTGTTTAGTTATAATAGCTATACATTAGTATAAATTTAGATATTTTTAAACGTGTGGTCATCGTTGAAGTAAAATAACTTAAATTATATCAAGCATATAAGCTGCTAATTAATAAAAAATATTCAGTTACACATTTATGCAGCGTTGAGAGAACTCTTAAATTTTGTCTTTCAAAATTAGGCTTCATCTACTCACTGAGTAATTCTTTGTGAATATATTTACATATGAACGCACGCAATAAGACTAAGTATATCATTACGGTGCCGCTTTATTACTTGAAAAGTTACAAACATCTGGAGAATACATGACGCAGCCTGATTTCATCATTTAAAATCATTTAAATCTACCTAGCATGACAACTTACACAACCGTTCTCATGGTAATCACATTTCCATATCGCAAGGCAATTTGCTGCTTATAAAAAAACAGTCAATCTCACTTTCGAAATTTAATGTTTTATTTATTTGAAACAAAGAAAAAAATGTTACCTGATTTCTTAAAACTTTTCTCAATTATAGGGGAGAAACTTTAGCCTCGGGTAAATTTTCAGACGTAATTTTTATGGAAAATATAATTTAATTTTATTCAATGAAAATGGAATATTAATATATCAGTTTTAAACTCCAGACAGCTTTAATTTGGACTCAAATATTAATATGAAAATGATTTTTTTGATTGAAACAAATTAAGTGAATGAAATTTGATTTTTTTCTATTAAAAAGCAAAAATATTCTAACACTTTGCATTATAAATGAGCTTCTTTTATATATGCGTTTAAGCAAATTACCTTATTTAACACAAGCATAGTGGGAATTAGGGAAAGGAAAAAATCTGATAGTCACAAATTCGAAGATTCAAAGCATCTTCTTAATTCATCAGATAAAAGGATGACGAAGTTGGGATGATCGTTCTTAACAGTTGAAACTGCAGTTCTTGGTCGTAGCAAAAACAGTGGACTATGTTTCACCCTGGTAGTGGCGCAAAAGGTCAGAGTTGGATGTAATTCGTACCGATCGCTCGACGAGGAAGCTCGCGTTGAAACAATGAACCAACCAACCGGCGTGGCCCGCGCAAATCTCTTGGCTTAGCACACCCTGCCAGACTCTCCACTACAAGGAGGGAGCTTCGCGGATTTAGACGCCCCTGTCGCCATAGCAACTGCCTGCGACGGCGTAACCCATAACTTCTTAGCCGAAAGCTGTTTTTTAACGTGGAAAGCACAACGACTGAGATCTTCCACAACTTCCTAAATTTTGTTTAACTTTCTAGAACTTATCAATTTATAGAGTCTAATAACCATTTTCACGCCATCCTTCTATTAGCCTCACTCATACCCACTTCTTAAACCCAAATTTAATTATAAGTTGTCAAATCCCATAAAACTTATTATGAAATTAATAACTTGAACGTAATTTAATTAATTAAACATATTTTGACGGTTGCATACAAACGATAAATCGTTCGATTCGATTAAACTAGGAAGATGGTCAAAGTTCCTGCATTGAAAGAGCTAATAACAGTATCTACTGATAAATTATCTTGAGAGTCAAGAAAATGGAGTAGAATAAAATAGTAGTGGAAACGGCAGAATCTCTTTTACAGAAACACAGTTGCTGTCACCACTTTCCCAGAAGCTTCGTCGTAGATGAGGGTTCGAACCTCATTTTTCGTCTACGGACCACACCAAATCAACCCTCTTTGACTCTTTTTTCTTCGCGTAAAGTTTATCGACATCGTAAGGGGGTCTACGTCGATGTATATGTTAACCAATTCCCTAAAGTCGAGTCGGAAATTTCAAAAGAGTAGTAAATCGTGTTATTTAACTAACAGTGGTACATAGAAAAGCGGAGTCAGCAGAATCTTTGATTTAAAGTGAAACAATAGATAAAGTGATTTTCAAATTAAAAGAATATAAGAAGATACTTTTAATGAACCGCAGATTTTCCATACGGTATAAAGATAAAAGTATTAAATTAAGCTATATGAATACTACTGGTGAAATAATGGATAGAATAATAAATTAAAATTAAAAGAAAATAATGATTTTATATTTTTTATGAATAAATAAATATCGTGATTGAATATTATTTAAAAGTCATCATAAATTTTGAAAGCACGCCAAGCGTTTGAAATCTAATCTGCAGACGCTTAATTCTAAATTTTTTCCGTGTGTATTGTGCCATGAAAATTAAACGTCGGTAGTTTGTATGGTATAAAATGTTGATATCAAAAGTGGTGTGGTATTATCGAGGAGTCGGGGTAACTGGAGAAATCGCTTCGCGAAAATGCTTTCCAGATAGGACAACATCATGGTCCATACACAGCTACAGGGCAAGTCCGAATGGCATCGAGCTCGACTGCGGACTCTGCCAAATGAAATTATCTTCGAAACTCCGGACAATCGAGAAGGTTCATTTTGCAAAGGACTGTGGGCTGCGGGTTGCGGAAAAGGGATGATGCGACACGGCGAACGGGCAGAATGTTGCTTGTTACGCTGATATCACGCTTTGCTGGGCCTCAGGCTGACTATAATTTAATACCAGTCGCTAATACGTTTCCCTTGGTGCGATAAGAGCGCGCCTGCTTAACAGCACCTGTGCGCGCAGGTGTCTGGCGTTTAGGCGACGGCTAAGAGTCCGATTTGTGAATCTATGTTTGATAAAAGAAGAACGATTTATGGACCGATTGAAGCCACTAAGTGCAACAATAGACCTTTACAATTAACCGAGGAGATATCTTAATTAACACCAGACCAATCTCGAACGTACAAATTGCAACTCCAGTTTCAAATCTAGTCTAATTACTTTTTGCATGCGGAATTTATTCATTTTCCTAATTCCTTTTGAACGAAACAACATCTGGTATCTCGAATATTACTACCGCGAGCATGGTTAAATAATTAAAAGCGGAATAAATTATATTGTAAAAAGAAATAAATTTGTTCTTTTCAATATGTAGTATTTAAGCGAGAAAGGCAAATCACTGTGGCGAAATCTCGAAACCTGTAAAGGGAACAAAAAGTGGCGATTTTAATTTACAAAAAAGAAGGTGGCAGAAGGAACAAGTAAGGGTAAAGCAGAGTGTGGTACATTTATCATGTGTTATTAAGCAGGATAACAAAAGAAGACTTGGAGGCGCGTAAAAAAGGCGGGAAGATAGAATCACCTAACTAGTATACTTCGCGATGATAGATGGCAACGAGGATTAAATATCTTGGCCTCGCTGTTTCACTCTCCTTCAACCTTCTTTCGGCTGCCCACTGACTGCATTTTGAAAATAAAGAAAATAACGAGTAAATTTATTTTTGCAATAATTCATGCTTACCCCTCGGAGAATCTTAAAACTAATTTAATAATGTTTAATGTAGCAAGCACAATATATAATGGCTACATCTCATCTAGTGCCTCAAACAATACCCCTTAGTCGTTATGAAAATTATAGCATTGACAAGCAAGTACACAGAAATCATTTACTATGAGACATCAGAAACGATTAAGAACATAGTTAAGATAAGACTTATAGTTAACAAGTTATCCGAAGCATCGTCTCAAGTTTACAGCCTCATATAGTCATGTTATTGCAGAATACGGGAGTAAAACAGCATAAATATATGAAATTTGGTCTCTAAAGTAATACTCTCGCAAGTTGTCATAAGCTGAACTCTATTAAATATTTTAAGCATTGGGAAATAATTGCTCGCTTTACAAGTGACTTGAATATTAACGTCACCCTTTGCTTAATGTAATAGCTTTTGTAATTAGAGATATATGTGTTTATGCTCATTATAAAAATGTTTAGCCTTACTGTATAGTGTTGAGTAATTAAAACTCATATAAAATATTTTTCTAAAGAAAATATAGTTGTCAGTATTAAGTCGTGGTAACCTTTACTGTTAAATAGTAAAATATATATATTTTAAATTATTATACACTGAAAGAAAAATTAAGTCTTATAATAAAAATATTTCAATATTGAAAATAACTTTATATCATAAATGATCATATTTATTACTTTACAAAATATATAAATTTTCGACAGTTCCACTCATACTTATTGAAATTTAATATTAAAAATAAAATTTTATGTTTTTAATTTTTATTTATAGAATACAGTGTATTAAAATTTATTTATAATACTGTAAACATTCTGATTGATTAAAAAATAAGCTTATTAAAATTTGGAACATATAGGCTCAATATTTTTGGAGGGTTATATTAGCAAAAGGAGCAAATGGAGCAAGGCTAAAAAATAATTATATATTCCTTATAACGATAATAGTTATTATTCATTCTCCGTTATCTTAAAATAAACATTATTATATATAATATTATTACCCTGCACAGAATATACCTCGTACTCTCTCTCTCTCTCTCTCTCTCTCTCTCTATCTATCTCCTTAGCATGTCGGTGGATATTTGGTGGAATATAAGTGGATAATTAGGAGACTGGAAATATTAGGGATATAAATTTCCTGGAACATTCTCCGTGCCATCTCCATATTATTTCTCATTTTAAAAAATTGACGCAATTATAATACTACTTTAATTTTTGCCTATAAAAAAATTATGATCACATTCCTAGATAATGTATGTAAATTTGTAAAACTGCAGCAATTCTCAACACATTATATGTATATTATATATGTTTCTCGTATTAGAAATGAACATTTTCCTTGTGTACAATAATTATAATTATAATTACTGGATTTCTAAAATATAAATTTTTGCAAAATTATTGGTGATAATATTATTGCCAAAATAAGATTTTTAATTATATTTATAGATTAAAAATTTATGTCATTTTTTGATAGGATAATTATTGCTATTAAGAATTATAAATAATAAAAATAATTTTTTGTATTAATTAGTATTTTCTATATTGAAGATATTTTATGTAATCCTAGTAAAGAAAGTATATACTTTCCATCTCAATTGGCGAGGATTCTATCACGATAATTGTATATGATTGTGTAACTTCATTTTTATGCTTCTATATTATAATCACATTTAATTATTTTAAATTATTATATTATTATGGAACGCTTAAAGATTATCATTAATCATGGAATAATATATTGTTAACTAAATAAATATTTGCTATTTTTGGTATAAATTTATTATTAATTATATTTTTTTCTATAAGAAAATATATAAATATATACTATTCTATGTTCAATTTTTTTATTTGTTTTACATTCAATTGGTACCCATATGTATTTAAAATATTTAGTCCTTCAAAAATTATTTATAAAATTCAAAATGTATTATTGAACAGCTTTTCTATAGTTTAAATATATAAAAATTAAATAAAAACATTTTCCGAATCAGTAAAATATTAAATAATATTAATTTTGAGAACAATTCAAGACGCAGATTATAAAACAGTATACAAATTTAAATCGATCAATACATAAAAATTCCAAACAACAATTTGAAAAAAAATAAATAATAATTTATACAATTTCTAAAATCAATAGTTTATATTTGGCTGCAAGAAAGCACATTTGTAACTGTTCAATTAAGGAGAATTGATTTTTCAGAACGCAAGGCTTTTTTTCAGGTATATATTACGCAATTTGTCTTTTCTTTCCCCCATATTCTTTCAAAATATATAAAGCATATTAATTTTCCTTTTTTTCTTAGTTTTTCCGAAAACGAGAAAATGCGAAGCCCAATTCTATTGCTGATTATAATTCAATAAGTTTTCATTAATCCGAATAAACGAATGAATGAGCTTGTGTAAGGAGTATGCAAATGTGCAGTAGACGAAGTTTTATCTGTAATAATGTTACAGCTAACTTTTTTGGAATGGCAGTGAGCTGCCGTATTTCGAGCGTTGCCCCCACTTTCGTACCTGCTGAAACATCAATTAAAATTCGTTCGTGCAACGCGACTCGCGGTCGATGCGCTGCCGTTTCGTGCGATCGTCCGACGTTTTTAATTGGATTAGAGGGAGATGGTGAGACGATACGAGAAAGAAGAAACGAAGAAAGGAGAGGGAAATCGTGTGCGAGATTGTAGCAAGGGTGTGGAGAAGATCGAATTAGAGTAGTGGAGGAAGGGAGAGTGCGGCGGCGGGAGGGGTGGCAGGCCATAGGGCAAGTTCTCGTTGCGCTTTGTAACGCCGAGTGAATCCTTGTTTGTCAGCGCGCGTAAAAATATTCTCATTTGTATTTTAATTAAATACAATTTATTTTGGAAAATGAAATTTTCACCGACGTTCTACGCCGCCGCGGCACTACATTTGCATACCGTCCGTAAATATAGCGTTTAATCAATTGCAAGAGTAATAAAATGAATTCGAATTACAGATTAATAACAAACGATGCACGTTAATTGGTCGAACAACTGTACAGCGTCAATTTTGCATTAGACGCGCCGTTCACCGCATCGTTTAAATACTAAAATATTCTCTTATAAGACTTTCGCTTATTTCTTATTTTGATTAAATAATAATTTCAACAGTTTAAATATCAATAGCAATCAAAAAGTTAATGAACAAATATTTTTTAAATGTAATATGAAACAAAATTGCATAACAAACATTCAAAGCAAATTCAGTTGCTAAGACATTTAAGTGTTTTTGAACATTTTGTTTAAACATGGTTGAATTAGTTTAATTGGGAAATCGAATTAATACCATTTTCTAAGATGTTGATTCGATTGCATTTGAAACATGTTTTTAGAAGAATGTAATGTTCTTTAATCCTTCTTTGCATGATTTTTTATTTCAATAGTCGCTTAAAAAGTTGCCAGCAACAACAAATTTACAGTACAAGGGTTTTGAGTACCTTTTTTTGTTGACTAAATATTATGATGGAAATTTCCATCATCATGCAAAGAAGGGTTAATGATAATTGATATTGGAATACGAATTATTAGTAACTTTAGATATATCTTTCGCTTCTTTCCGGGTAATAGGAAAGATATTTTATAATTAGGTAATTAATAGACAACATTCTATAATATTCGGTAGACGTACGATAATTTAAGAATAAACTTTTTAAGTTATATTTATATTAGGTGAATGTTAAATATAATGAAAATTATATAATGCAATGTTTCTTATTAAATTTGACCTATATAATACTAACGGAATTAACATACACTTTTATACAGGTAATAATATTACATATGATGTTTAGTAGTTAGCGTCAAAATAAATTTTTAATTGGATTTATACGTATATATGTATAGTGTTATGAAATTAATATTACATTTACTTATATGTATAATTTTATATTTAGTATATATATAATTTATACAGGATAAATATATATTTAGGTTACGTATATACGTTTCATTTTTACTAAAAAATGCTTAATGTGGCAATAGATTATTATTTAAAAACAATTCAGTAAATATAATTATATTAAAGTAAGAATATTTTGTATATTTATTATATTAACGATGAAATTTAGATTTTTGGTTTAAATAGCATTCTCTTGCAATTCTATTTTACAAAATTTCATAAATGTTTCATAAGAATTGGTAAGATAAATTGTTTGCTCTGAGCTACAAATTTTAAAAATCTATTAATTTTAAATTTAAGAATTCCAAATACGAGTAAAATTCTTTAAATAATTAAATGTCAATTTATATTTTTACGTTTTTCTTTTTTATTTTATTAGTAATTAATTTACATAAAGAGCTAATTCATATACTTCGGAGTTTACGAAGAAAACTGTCATATTTTCATTTTATAGACAACTTAAAAATAAATATTATACTAATTTAATTAACTTAAATTTCCACTTATAATTTCTATAATTTATATTATTAAAACAAAATATTTTGTTACAGGATTTCATGATTTTGTGATATGAAATTATATAAAAATAAAAATATACGAGAAGTTTATAAAAAAGAAATAATTTTATTACTACATACAGTTATTTGAAATACATCATAACATATGCGTCAATTAGTTATCAACAATACATCATTAATTTCAACAATTTAGTTTTATGCATCGACGCATCTTAAAATAATTAGTTGTATATTGTACAAATTGTAATAAATTAGCAAAAATTTAGTTAGTAAAATACTATATAAATTAAAGAGTATATATATATATATATATATATATACTCAATATTTAGAAAATAAGTTTTTGCAAACCTTTACGAATAAACACAGTTTATCGTAATATATATATGTAGTTTATTTTTTATTTCACATATTTTATTCTTATATACAAAACCATTTTTGTTTTCATAAATTATAACGTTCAAAGCAACGCATTTCTATTTTTGTGTATAATTTTTGTCAATAATATTAATGTAAAATAATGAAATATAATGTGTAAAACAATGTTGAATGTTATATCAGCTTGATATGTTTACGATTGACAAACGTATTGGCCTAACATAGCAGTGAAGAGTTTGACCAGTCAAATGATTAATTTAACTACGTTGACCATCTATAAAGTTACACAGCGTTACATTTACAAACTTGTTTTGACTCATATGGATTAGTAAATTAGTCATTGGTACAGCATTTAATGTAATTAGCTGCCTGTCCCTTGATTTACTTGATTATTTCTACCGTCCCCAGAGGTAGATATTTTCTTAGAAACTTTATAATGACATTTCAAATTTTTATATTCTATTCTATGTGATAAAGAAGAATAAAATGATAATTACACGCAGCATTTTTCCAATTATAATTTTATAAGCTTTATTATCTGTCTGTCAACTTGCTTACAAAAATATACTGAATTAATCCATCAAATCAAATCATAAAAATTAGAAAAATTAAATTTAAATATAATCAAAGTTGCTGATATAATGAGGTATAAAATAAAAAACTAAATTGATTTTATTTTTCACAAATGAAATCTTTAATAATAATTATTATTATTAAATATTATATAGAAAATTATAATAATAATTTAACATTAAATAAAAAACAGCCTTTTTTAAAATTCATACTGAATGGATTTATTTTATTGATTATAACTCATTGTGTAACTAAATGATGTGTTATATATTTTTTACTATTATGTAGAGTATCAATTTGAATAGGATTGAATAAGTGCAACGTAACGTAATAAATTAGATATTAGTATATCATTTTATTCCACTCTGTATCATTGCTCTATGCACCCATACATGTTTTATTATTGTATCTCAACACTCGATCACATATTTTCACGCACTTATACATAGCACTTATTTAATGTCTAGGTATCAAATTATATATAATATATAAATTTCTATGAAGAGAAATTGCATCTGCAATCGAACGTCAATGCCAGGATCATTGTTCAATAAAACATCGATTCAGACGTCACTCTATGATTTAGTTTTATATATGTACACACATAAATTTACTCGTATAATCGCGCGATAAGCGCAAGTACAAGAAGCGTTCTTGTTTCCCACGTGTCCGCCTCGCACAATCGCAGTCACCTTATAGTCTTTGTATCTCCGACGATTGTCTGTTGTATATTACGTAGACTCGAGAAAAATAATTAATTATTGATTGGACGAATTTGATTATAATTATCAAACATTATACATTTATAGTACAAGTCATATCAAAATCCTTGGTGTTATTTTTAACGATAAAACAGAAGAATGTTAAACTGCTACTTTTACATGCTTTCAATTATTCTAAAAAATTATTCAAAATTTAACTTTAAATATAATTAAGTAATTATCATAAAACTTTTTAGTATTAAATGTACATCCGTTTATACAGAAAACTTGAAGAGACATTGAAAATTGATGTATTATCAAAGTATGACAGAGAATACGTGTATAATTTATAGATTTATATATATATATATAAATTGCAGATGACAAATTTAAAATAATAATTTGTGAATTACACAAACACTGACACTTATTCAATAATTCAGTTCGATTTGTATTCTTTCTCTAAAGAAAGAGAAGAGAGAGATAATATAATAAAATAAAGTATATATGTATATAAACTATTGCAATAGTAAATAAGAAACATTTGTAC